>CP125271.1:697118-726085 GCA_030027945.1 Phytophthora plurivora
CGTCGCTTGGAGGTACCGCAGCACACGCTTGAGGGCTTGCCAATGCGTCGGACACGGGTCGGCAGAGAACTGGCTCAGCACTCCACTGCAGCAGCGAGGTCGGACGCGTCGCCACCATCAAGTACATGAGAGCACCGACGGCACTCCGATACGGCGTTCTTCATCGTGTCTTCATGCTGGCAGCCACCCTCACACATGTTCTTGGTCAGCTTGAGTCCGGGGTCCTGCGGCGTCTTCACAGACTTGCTGTCTTGCATGCCGAACTTGGTCAGGATGGACTTGAGAACTTGGTCTGCCGCACCGTCACTTTTCCGGAGTCGCGGTCGTTCTTGATCTCCATCCCGAGGAAATACTCAAGCTCGCCGAGGTCCGTCATTTCAAACCGCTTGCTCAACGCGCGCTTGGTCGATTCCAACAGCTCATCGTTGCTGCTGGCGAGGATCAGGTCGTCAACGTACAGCACCACGAAGATCATCTCTTGATCGTCCCTCTTGATGTAGACGCAGTGATCTGACTCGCACTTCTTGAACCCCATCTTCAGCATGAAGTCGTCGATGGTCTGGTTCCACATGCGCGGCGACTGCTTCAGTCCGTACAGCGATCGCTTGAGCTTGCATACGTGGTCCGGGTGGTCTTCGTCCACATAGCATCCGGCTGTGCCATGTAGATGTCTTCGTCCAGCACCGTTGAGGAACGCAGTCTTGACATCCATCTGGTGCAGCTTCAAACCATACTTGGCAGCTAGACTCAGTATAATCCGGATCGACGTGAACTTGGCCACTGGTGCGAAGGTCTCGTCGTAGTCGATGCCGTACTTCTGCGAAAACCCTTGGCCACCAGTCGCGCCTTGAACCGCTCAATCTCTCCAGCTTGGTTCTCTTCACCGAAACACCCATCTGCAGCCGATCGCCTTGCGTCCCTTCGGCAGTGGCACGACATCCCACGTGTCGTTCTTGAGCAGCGACTCACACTCCGAGTCACACGCCTCCTTCCATTTGATTGCGTCGCTGGATTCCATCGCCGACTTGAACGTGGTCGGCATTTCTCCCACTGAATCCACGACGTACGCAGCTTCGAAGTCTTGACTTTCTTGAGCCCAGCAGACATCTCGTCCAGAGTCTGGTGTCGAGTCTGCGACGCATACCGCTTGGCACTTGGAACCTCCACGGCTTCTTCCAGCGACTGCGTCCGCAGGTGCCGCTTGCTGCCGGGCTCGAAGTCTTCATCCCGCGCAGCTTCTTCTTTGTCGTCTTCATCCGACTGCGACGAATCTTGATCCGTCGTCTCTTCATCTTGAATGATCACCACCTCCCTCTGATGGTAGTCACGTCTCCACTGTCAAAGACGTCTTCCATGAACTGCGCGTCGCGGCTCACCAGTGCGCGACCGCTCTTCAGTTCTTCGAATCGATACGCTTTCTCATGATCCGAGTACCCCAGGAACCGACAGCGCACTGACCGAGCGTCAAACTTGGTGCGCTTCTCTTTCGGGACCGTTACGTACGCGTGGCAACCGAACACTTTCAGGTTCGCCAGCAGCGGCTTCTTCCCGGTCCAGACTTGGTGTGGCGACTTGTCGTGGCTGATGGCCCGTGTCGGACACCGGTTGCGAAGGAACGTAGCTGTCATCACCGCTTCACCCCAATACGTCTTGGACAATCCAGCATGTTCCAACATACAGCGCGCACACTCCACCAACGTCCGGTTCATGCGCTCGGCGACTCCGTTCAGCTGAGGCGTGTATGGCGGCGTGAACTTCTGCACGATCCCACGGTCCGCACAGAACTTGGCCATCGCACCGGAAGTGTACTCGCCACCGTTGTCACTTCGAAGCGTCTTCACGCGCTTGCCGGTCTGAGTCTCAGCAAACGCCACAAACTCAGCGAACTTGGCAGCCACCTCGGACTTGTTCCGCAGCAAGTACACCACACAGAAGTGCGACTTGTCATCGATGAACGTGACGAAGTAGCGCTTGCCACCAAAAGTTGGCGTCTGCATGGGACCGCACACATCGCTGTGAACGACCTCCAGCACTTGCTTCGCACGGTTCGGAGACGACTTCATGTAGCTCACTCGCGTTTGCTTGCCGAGTGAGCATCCGTCGCACAGCTCCCACTGCTTCACCGATGTCATGTTGATACCAGTGCCGTATCCCTTCTTGACGATGGCGTCTAGACCGCCATGGCCAATGTGACCAAGTCGAAGGTGCCAGAGGTACGACGTGGTGTCCCCTTTGCGATCCTTCGAACTTGCCACATTGGCCTCGTCAGGCACCACTGGTGTCATGCACAGCTTGAACAGCCCTTTGCCCTCACGAGCGCCGAGCTTCCACTTGAGACCCTTCGTTTCCGCGAAACACCCGTCGCTCTCGAAGGTCACGGGTCCAACATCCTTGGTAAACCGTCCAACGGAGAATAGGTTCCGCGATAGCTTGGGGATGTACCACACGTTCGTGAGCACACCTTCTTCATCCCGCGCGGCGTCCTCATTGACATCACAATGTCGCCGGTTCCCAGAGCTTGGACCACACCGTCATCGGCAAGATGCACGTCCACCGGAGTGATCTTCTTGAAGTTCTTCATGTACTCCTTCGAGTACGTCATGTGCTGCGTCGCACCCGAGTCGACCAGCCACATGCCACTTGACTTGGAGGCATCCTTGTTGCTTCCAACCGAAAGAGGAAGTCGCCAGAGTTGTCTTCACTCTGCGCGATATTCGCTCGTTGCGGCCTCTGCCGCTCCGCGTTCTCGCGGATCCGCACCGGACACTTGGCGATCCAATGTCCGTGCTCCCCACAGTAGTGACAGGCGCTGCTTGTCTTCTGCGCTTGCCGTCCCTTGTACTTGCCGTTGCCGCTTGTCATGAACGCTTGACCTTGACCGTGCGCGGCTCCGTCGACGCCGCCACCTTGTTCCTTGCGCTTCATGTCCTCATGCAGCAGCCGAGACGTTACGAGTTCCCACGTCAACGAGTCGGCTCTCGACTCCAATGCCGTGATGAGGAACTGATACGACTCGCTCAGACTTGCCAGAAGCGTGATCACCAAGTCGTCCTCGCTGACCGGAGCGCCAACCGCGTCGAGCTGCTCCGCAAGCGTCTTGAGCTTGTTAATGTGCTCCAGCACATTATCACCTTCGTCCATCATCGTCGTGAAGAAACGTCGACGAAGGAAGAGCTTGTTGGCCAAACTCTTCTTCTCGAAGTGTCCTTCCAGCCTTGACCATGCATCATGCGCGTCCTTCGCCGAGCGAACCAACGGCAGTTGCGAATCCTCCATCGCGAGACAGACGATCGCCAGCGCCTTGCGCGACTTCTTCCGAAACAGCGCTTGATCCGCCGCGGTCTGGCAGTGCTCCAGCTTCACTTCCCCACTCGTCACTTCCCATAGTTCGCGCTCCTCGAGCACCATCTGCATCTTGAACTTCCACGTGTGGAAGTTGGTTCCGTCGAACTTGTTGATGCGGGCGGTCGCGGTCGGGGTGGCGTCCATGGCGAAGGCGTAGTCGGGGTCTTGGTCAGGGAAGACGGGGCTTGGGCTCATAACCAAAAGGCTTTGGTCGGTTGATGGCAAAATGCAAAGTGATTGATTTAGGTCCTTAGTTCGCAAACTCCTTGCTACCTCTAAGCCTACTGAATATTCTACTGGATACACTCTACTGGATTCTTTACTGGATACTGAGTTACTTCAGCCAATCAGCGACTGCCACGTGGATGCCCATCTTGTATCCACAATCTTGTCCCCACGTATCCCATAACCCCGTAGCGTAAACAGCGTCCCATCATCAGTGTCCCATCATCAGTATACCGTAAACACAGGAATGATTGCGGTCCCACTGAGTGAAGGTCATACCGGTATCTTACCGGTATGCCGCAGCTGGTCGAGGCGTCTTCTTGACAACAGTCTTCGACGGTGGGAGACGCAGTTACGATCAAGTTGTTGTGGAACTTCAAGATGAAGAGGTGACGGATCAAGATTCATCGCAATCGGATGACGACGACGAAGAAGAGGAAGAAGCTGCGCGGGACGAAGACTTCGAGCCCGGCAGCAAGCGACACCCGCGGACGCAGTCACTGGAGGAAGCCGTGGAGGTTCCAAGTGCCAAGCGGTATGCGTCGCAGACTCGACACCAGACTCTGGACGAGATGTCTGCTGTGGCTCAAGAAAGTCAAGACTTCGAAGCTGCATACGTCGTGGATTCAGTGGGAGAAATGCCGACCACATTCAAGTCGGCGATGGAATCCAGCGACGCAGTCAAGTGGAAGGAGGCCTGTGACTCGGAGTGTGACTCGCTGCTCAAGAACGACACGTGGGATGTCGTGCCACTGCCGAAGGGACGCAAGGCGATCGGCTGCAGATGGGTGTTTCGCGTGAAGGAGAACCAAGCTGGAGAGATTGAGCGGTTCAAGGCGCGACTGGTGGCCAAGGGTTTTTCGCAGAAGTACGGCATCGACTACGACGAGACCTTCGCACCAGTGGCCAAGTTCACGTCGATCCGGATTATACTGAGTCTAGCTGCCAAGTATGGTTTGAAGCTGCACCAGATGGATGTCAAGACAGCCTTCTGATGGAAGGTATGGATCTTGGACACGAAGCTTGGACGAAGCGGAGGGAGGGACGTCGCAGACGGCGGGACCGGAGCGAAGACACTTGAGGGGTAGAATGAAGATTCGAAAGTGATTGAATTGTTGGAGCTTACACCCTACTGTTATAGACACACGACCCTGCGTCCTATCACCTAGTGCATCTAATCAACCATCACTCACCGGTGTTCGTCCAATCATCCTACTCGTCTAATCATCGGTGGCGTAAACAACTTACCGTAATCACCATAATCAACGTGGGTTCGGATTGGACCGGTTCGGGTTAACCGGTTCACGGTTAATAACCGATACCAAACCGGTAACCCTCAATACGCCCCCTCAATGCGAAGTCCCACGAATGCCGAGAGCCGCCGTCAGATCCGTATGGCGTGGTCCCGGGCGCCTTCGTCATGATGTCCGCCAGCATCACAGTAGTCTCGCAGTACTCGAGCTTCACTTCACCGCGCTTGACTTCATCGCGGATGTGGTGGTACTTGATGTCGATGTGCTTGGCGCGACCATGGTTCACTGGGTTCTTCGTCATCTTGATGCACGACTGGTTGTCTTCGCGGATCATGAGCTCGGGTCCAGTCTCATTAGCGGCCGCCAGAATCTCGCACAGCAGGCGATGAATCCACTTGCCCTCTTGGATCGCCAGACTGAGTGCGATGTACTCCGCCTCACTTGTAGACAGCGAAACACTTGACTGCTTCTTGCTGCCCCAGCTCACCGGTGCACCCATCAGCATGAACGTGTAGCCGGAAGTCGACTTGCGGTCCGCGAGGTCGCCAGCCCAGTCCGCGTCCGAGTATCCACGAAAGTCGATGTTGTCACCCGGCTTGAAGCAGATCCCATGCGTCTTGGTGCCTTGCAGGTAGCGAAAGATACGCTTGACCGCAACCCAGTGTTCTTCTTGAGGGTTCTCCATGAAGCGCGACACATAGCCAACGGCGTACGCGATGTCCGGGCGCGTGGCAGTCATCAAGTGCATCAGAGCACCAACAGCTTCGCGAAACGGAGCGTTCACCTTGGTCGCTGCGTCACTTGAAATCAGTCGAGTGCTTATGTCGACGGGACTCACCACGGCCTTGCACTCGTCCATACCAAAACGCTTCAGGATATCATCGACATAGCGGCGCTGACACATCGTCACGCTGCCGTCTGGGCCGTCCACCAACTCGATCCCAAGAACGAACGCGCACTTGCCGCTGTCGGTCATCTCGAAGCGTGTCTTCAGGTCGGTCTTCGTGCGTGAGATCAGCTCGGGTGAACTTCCGGTAATCAGCACGTCATCCACGTAGACCAGCACGAGCACGCAGTGACCGTCAACGATCTTGATGTAGAGGCATGGGTCGAAGGCCGATACTTGAAAGCCGATAGAGCACACGAACTCGTCGAAGGTCTCGTTCCACACGCGCGAAGCTTGCTTGAGACCGTAGATCGCCTTCACCAATTCCAGGCAGTCGAAGTCACCGTCGAGATCAACACCTTCGGGGACCGCGCAGAACACCAGCTCCTTCATTATCCCGTACAGGAAAGCTGTCACCACGTCGAGTTGGTCGAGGGGCCAGCCAAAATACTTGGCAATCGCGATCACCATGCGCAGCGTCACATACTTGACCACGGGCGAAAACGTCTCGGTGTAGTCGATGCCGTACTTCTGCTTGAACCCCTTGGCCACGAGGCGCGCCTTGTACTTCTCGATCGATCCGTCCGCTTTGCGCTTGATCTTGAACACCCACTTGGTACCGATGGCGCGTTGTCCGTTAGGCAACTTGGCAGCACGAAACACACCACGAAGTCGCATCGACTCCAGCTCAGCACGAATTGCCTTGCGCCAGTGCACTTGGTCCGGGCCGTTCACCGCCTCTTGAAACGTCGTCGGCTCGGATAGATCGCCTGCTTCGACGGCATTGGCACTTGCACGCCAAAACACTGGTGGAGTCGAATCGTCATCTTCATCTCCATCTCCATACTTTTCTTCTTCGTCTGCGTCTGCTCGGTGCGGAGAGGAGTCGTTCGGCGCACTTGCTTCTTCCAGTCCAGGTCGATGACGCACAGCTCGCGGTCTTCTGGCAGCTTCATCTTCGTCACTCGGGCGGCTCTTGCGCTTCCCTGCCTGCGTGTACTCCGTCTGGCGGGAACCATCATTGTCGATGTCGAGCGATTCGAAGTCCAGGTCGTCGACATCTTCATCGGAAATCGTCGGTGAAAGTCCAAAGGTCGACTCATCGAAGTTGACATCGCGACTGATCACCACCTGCCCCGCCTCGATGTCATAAACTCGATACGCTTTGGACACTTCTTCGTAACCCAGGAACAGTCCGGTGCGAGCCTTGGGATCCCACTTGAGCCGCTTCTCCTTCGGAGTCAGGATGTACGTCCGACAGCCGAACACACGCATGTGCTTCACACTCGGCTTGGACTTGTACACGATCTCGAACGGAGTCTTGTGTTCGATCTTGGGTGACGGCAGACGATTCTTCACGTAGATGGCCGTCATGGCCGCCTCAGCCCAGAAACACTTGTCCAGCTTGGCGTGATGCAGCATGCTGCGGCCGATCGTGACGATAGTCCGGATAGCTCGCTCTGCCGTGCCGTTCGTCTGGTGCGCGTACGGAACCGTGGTTTGCTGCTCGATGCCTTCGTCTTCGTAGAAATCCTTGAGCGAGTTAGTCGCAAACTCACGAGCGCCGTCGTGCCGCACGAACTTGACCTTCTTGCCGAACTGCTTCTGTACCTTCATGATGTACGTCTTGATGCAGTCTTCGCTCTCCGACTTGGCGCGCAGGCAGAAACCCTTCATGCATCCGCTGGCTTCGTCCACGATCAGCAGCAGATATTTGCTGCCACCAAGCGAGTTTTGTTGTCAAGAAGACGCCTCGACCAGCTGCGGCATACCGGTAAGATACCGGTATGACCTTCACTCAGTGGCACCGCAAGCATTCCTGTGTTTACGGTACACTGATGATGGGACACTGATGATGGGACGCTGTTTACGCTACGGGGTTATGGGATACGTGGGGACAAGATCATGGATACAAGATGGGCATCCACGTGGCAGTCGCTGATTGGCTGAAGTAACTCAGTATCCAGTAAAGAATCCAGTAGAGTGTATCCAGTAGAATATTCAGTAGGCTTAGAGGTAGCAAGGAGTTTGCGAACTAAGGACCTAAATCAATCACTTTGCATTTTGCCATCAACCGACCAAAGCCTTTTGGTTATGAGCCCAAGCCCCGTCTTCCCTGACCAAGACCCCGACTACGCCTTCGCCATGGACGCCACCCCGACCGCGACCGCCCGCATCAACAAGTTCGACGGAACCAACTTCCACACGTGGAAGTTCAAGATGCAGATGGTGCTCGAGGAGCGCGAACTGTGGGAAGTGACGAGTGGGGAAGTGAAGCTGGAGCACTGCCAGACCGCGGCGGATCAAGCGCTGTTTCGGAAGAAGTCGCGCAAGGCGCTGGCGATCGTCTGTCTCGCGATGGAGGATTCGCAACTGCCGTTGGTTCGCTCGGCCAAGGACGCGCATGATGCATGGTCAAGACTGGAAGGACACTTCGAGAAGAAGAGTTTGGCCAACAAGCTCTTCCTTCGTCGACGTTTCTTCACGACGATGATGGACGAAGGTGATGATGTGCTGGAACACATCAACAAGCTCAAGACGCTGGCGGAGCAGCTCGACGCAGTAGGCGCTCCGGTCAGCGAGGACGACTTGGTGATCACGCTTCTGGGAAGTCTGAGCGAGTCGTATCAGTTCCTCATCACGGCATTGGAGTCGAGAGCCGACTCGTTGACGTGGGAACTCGTGACGTCTCGGCTACTGCATGAGGACATGAAGCGCAAGGAACAAGGTGGCGGCGTCGACGGAGCCGCGCACGGTCAAGGTCAAGCGTTCATGACAAGCGGCAACGGCAAGTACAAGGGACGGCAAGCGCAGAAGACAAGCAGCGCCTGTCACTACTGTGGGGAGCACGGACATTGGATCGCCAAGTGTCCGGTGCGGATCCGCGAGAACGCGGAGCGGCAGAGGCCGCAACGAGCGAATGTCGCGCAGAGTGAAGACAACTCTGGCGACTTCCTCTTTTCGGTTGGAAGCAACAAGGATGCCTCCAAGTCAAGTGGCATGTGGCTGGTCGACTCGGGTGCGACGCAGCACATGACGTACTCGAAGGAGTACATGAAGAACTTCAAGAAGATCACTCCGGTGGACGTGCATCTTGCCGATGACGGTGTGGTCCAAGCTCTGGGAACCGGCGACATTGTGATGTCAATGAGGACGCCGCGCGGGATGAAGAAGGGTGTGCTCACGAACGTGTGGTACATCCCCAAGCTATCGCGCAACCTGTTCTCCGTTGGACGGTTTACCAAGGATGTTGGACCCGTGACCTTCGAGAGCGACGGGTGTTTCGCGGAAACGAAGGGTCTCAAGTGGAAGCTCGGCGCTCGTGAGGGCAAAGGGCTGTTCAAGCTGTGCATGACTCCGATGATGCCTGACGAGGCCAATGCGGCAAGTTCGAAGGATCGCAAAAGGGACACCACGTCGTACCTCTGGCACCTTCGACTTGGTCACATTGGCCATGGCGGTCTAGACGCCATCGTCAAGAAGGACTACGGTATTGGCATTGACATGACGTCGGTGAAGCAGTGGGAGCTGTGCGACGGATGCTCACTCGGCAAGCAAACGCGAGTGAGCTACATGAAGTCGTCTCCGAACCGTGCGAAGCAAGTGCTGGAGGTCGTTCACAGCGATGTGTGCGGTCCCATGCAGACACCAACGTTTGGTGGCAAGCGTTACTTCGTCACGTTCATCGACGACAAGTCGCACTTCTGTGTGGTGTACTTGCTGCGGAACAAGTCTGAGGTGGCTGCCAAGTTCGCTGAGTTTGTGGCGTTTGCTGAGACTCAGACCGGCAAGCGCGTGAAGACGCTTCGAAGTGACAACGGTGGCGAGTACACTTCCGGTGCGATGGCCAAGTTCTGCAGTGACCGTGGGATCGTGCAGAAGTTCACGCCGCCATACACGCCTCAGCTGAACGGAGTCGCCGAGCGCATGAACCGGACATTGGTGGAATGTGCGCGCTGCATGTTGGAGCACGCCGGATTGTCCAAGTCGTATTGGGGTGAAGCGGTGATGACTGCCACGTTCCTCCGAAACCGGTGTCCGACGCGAGCCATCAGCCACGATAAGTCGCCGCACCAAGTTTGGACCGGGAAGAAGCCGCTGCTGGCGAACCTGAAAGTGTTCGGTTGCCACGCATACGTGACGGTCCCGAAGGAGAAACGTACCAAGTTTGATGCTCGGTCGGTGCGTTGCCGTTTCCTCGGGTACTCGGAGCACGAGAAAGCGTATCGATTCGAAGAACTGAAGAGCGGTCGCGCACTGGTGAGCCGCGACGCGCAGTTCATGGAAGACGTCTTCGACAGTGGGAGACGCAGTTACGATCAAGAAGTTGTTGTGGAACTTCAAGATGAAGAGGTGACGGATCAAGATTCATCGCAATCGGATGACGACAACGAAGAAGAGGAAGAAGCTGCGCGGGACGAAGACTTCGAGCCCGGCAGCAAGCGACACCCGCGGACGCAGTCACTGGAGGAAGCCGTGGAGGTTCCAAGTGCCAAGCGATATGCGTCGCAGACTCGACACCAGACTCTGGACGAGATGTCTGCTGTGGCTCAAGAAAGTCAAGACTTCGAAGCTGCATACGTCGTGGATTCAGTGGGAGAAATGCCGACCACATTCAAGTCGGCGATGGAATCCAGCGACGCAGTCAAGTGGAAGGAGGCCTGCGACTCGGAAGTTAAGTCACTTCGCAAGAACGACACATGGAATGTCGTGCCACTGCCGAAGGGACGCAAGGCGATCGGCTGCAGATGGGTGTTTCGAGTCAAGGAAAACCAAGCTGGAGAGATCGAGCGGTTCAAGGCGCGACTGGTGGCCAAGGGTTTTTCGCAGAAGTATGGCATCGACTACGATGAGACCTTTGCACCAGTGGCCAAGTTCACGTCGATTCGGGCAGTGCTGAGCATGGCTGCCAAGTATGATCTCAAGCTGCACCAAATGGACGTCAAGACAGCCTTCCTGAACGGCGTTCTCGACGAAGACATCTACATGGCGCAACCGGACGGGTACGTCGACGAAAACCATCCGGACCACGTATGCAAGCTCAAGCGTTCGCTGTATGGACTGAAGCAGTCGCCACGCATGTGGAACCAGACCATCGACGACTTCATGCTGAAGATGGGGTTCAAGAAGTGCGAGTCCGACCACTGCGTCTACATCAAGAGGAATGATCAAGAGATGATCTTCGTGGTGCTATACGTGGACGACCTGATTCTGGCAAGCAGTAGTGACGACCTGCTGGACTCGACCAAGCGCGCGCTGAGTGAACGCTTCGAGATGACAGACCTCGGCGAGCTCGAGTATTTTCTCGGGATGGAGATCAAGAACGATCGCGACTCCGGAAAAGTGACGGTGCGGCAGACCAAGTTTCTCAAGTCCATCCTGACCAAGTTCGGCATGCAAGACAGCAAGCCTGTGAAGACGCCGCAGGACCCCGGACTCAAGCTGACCAAGAACATGTGCGAGGGTGGCTGCCAGCATGAAGACACGATGAAGAACGTGCCGTATCGGAGTGCCGTCGGTGCTCTCATGTACCTGATGGTGGCGACGCGTCCGGACCTTGCTGCTGCAGTGGGAGTTCTGAGCCAGTTTGCGGCTGATCCGTGTCCGACGCACTGGCAAGCTCTCAAGCGTGTGCTGCGGTATCTGCAGGCGACACCAACGCACGGACTCGAGTTCTCACGCGAAGACGTTTTCGGCGTGTGTGGTTACTCGGACGCGGACTGGGCTGGTGACATCGAGTCTCGACGTAGTACAAGCGGCTACGCGTTCATGATGAACGGCGGATGCATCAGCTGGAGAAGCAAGAAGCAGCGGACGGTGGCGCTGTCTTCAACGGAAGCCGAGTACATGGCGCTATCGGAGGCGACACAAGAGGCAGTGTGGCTCAAGGTGTTCCTGTGCGAGCTCGGCGAGATGGCAAGCGATGAAGCGATCAAGATCTACGAGGACAACCAAGGCTCCATCGCGTTGGCCAAGAATCCCGAGTTTCACAAGCGCACCAAGCACATCGACATTCGCTACCACTTCGTGCGCGAGAAGGTGGAAGACGGTCAAGTGGTGCTACAGTATGTTTCGACTACCGACATGCTGGCCGACATCATGACGAAGGCGATCACTGCTGTGCAGTTCGAAGTTCTTCGGAGCAAGTTGGGGATCCAAGGCGCAACAGCTGTCAAGTCGAGTGGGAGTGTTGTCAAGAAGACGCCTCGACCAGCTGCGGCATACCGGTAAGATACCGGTATGACCTTCACTCAGTGGGACCGCAATCATTCCTGTGTTTACGGTACACTGATGATGGGACACTGATGATGGGACGCTGTTTACGCTACGGGGGTTATGGGATACGTGGGGACAAGATCATGGATACAAGATGGGCATCCACGTGGCAGTCGCTGATTGGCTGAAGTAACTCAGTATCCAGTAAAGAATCCAGTAGAGTGTATCCAGTAGAATATTCAGTAGGCTTAGAGGTAGCAAGGAGTTTGCGAACTAAGGACCTAAATCAATCACTTTGCATTTTGCCATCAACCGACCAAAGCCTTTTTTTTTCTCCATGGTATTGAGGGTTACCGGTTTGGTATCGGTTATTAACCGTGAACCGGTCAACCCGAACCGGTCCAATCCGAACCCACGTTGATTATGGTGATTACGGTAAGTTGTTTACGCCACCGATGATTAGACGAGTAGGATGATTGGACGAACACCGGTGAGTGATGGTTGATTAGATGCACTAGGTGATAGGACGCAGGGTCGCGTGTCTATAACAGTAGGGTGTAAGCTCCAACAATTCAATCACTTTCGAATCTTCATTCTACCCCTCAAGTGTCTTCGCTCCGGTCCCGCCGTCTGCGACGTCCCTCCCTCCGCTTCGTCCAAGCTTCGTGTCCAAGATCCATACCATCCATCAGGTTATGAGCCCAAGCACCATGTCCTCTGCCCAAGACGCCTCGACCAAGGTCTCCATTGACAAGTTCAACGGGGACAACTACGCGACGTGGAACCGCTACATGCGTGGCGTGTTCCTGACCAAGTCGACGTGGCATGTGGTCAACCGCGAGACGACGCCAAGCTTCACGGACTCGCGGGCCAAGGACGACTACGTCAAGTCGAGCAACATCGCGTTCGGACTGATGTTGCTCCACATGGACGCGGACTACCACCATGTGGTCGACGACTGCGAGGAAGCGTGGGTTGCGTGGTCGCGCCTGAAGACGCTGTACGGTGGTTCGCAGAAGGCTGGACGCATCTACCTGAAGCGCCAACTCTTCAGCATGGAGATGTCGGAAGGCAACAACGTCTTGCATCATTGCAACGAGGTCCTCAACATCAGCGCCAAGCTCAGCAGCATCGGTGCCAAGATGGAGGACGAGGACGTGGCGATCTGCTTGTTGCGCAGTCTCCCCAAGAGCTACGAGAACGTCGTGCTGAACTTGGAGATGAGCAGCGCTGAACTGCGGTCGCAAGACGTCGTGAAGGTGCT
The DNA here is from genome assembly GCA_030027945.1 of Phytophthora plurivora. Taxonomy (NCBI): domain Eukaryota; phylum Oomycota; class Peronosporomycetes; order Peronosporales; family Peronosporaceae; genus Phytophthora; species Phytophthora plurivora. Next base: position 710,308 of record CP125271.1, read on the forward strand.
CACGAATGAGCACATCAAGAGACAAGGCGAGAAGACGGCGACGGTGAAGACGGAGAACGCGGCCAAGGCGTTCAACACCGACCGAGAGTCTCGCCAGTGTACGTACTGCGGAAAATTGGGGCACACGGTTGACAAGTGCTGGACCAAGCAGAAGGACGAGAATAGGGGCCCAAGACGCGGCGGCAACGGACGTGGACGCGGGGCCAACAACATTCAGTGGAGAAACGACAGCGACGGCTACGACTACGACTACGATCGAGTAGCGTTCGCGGTTTCACTGGAATGTGGGGTTTCGACGGGCAAGAATGTGTCCGGGATGTGGGCGGTCGACAGCGGCGCAACGCACCACATCTGCAACGACAAGGCCAAGTTCGCCAATTTGATTGAGCGGAACGAAGGCGAACTTTCGGTGGCCGACGGCAACAAGACGGCCATCATGGGTGTGGGGACCATCGTGGAACAAGTGGTCCTGCCCAACGGCGACGAGCGCGAGATCGAGATCAAGAACGCGCTGTACGTGCCAAGCATGAGCAAGAATCTGCTTTCGGTACCTCAGATCAACAAAAGTGGCAAGTTTCAAGTGGTGTTCGACGGCGCCAAGATGCAGATTGCGCACAAGGGCTCCAAGCAAGTGGTGGCGACGGCAAACCTCGTGGATGGACTCTACTGGCTGATGACGCCTCAGCGATCGGCGAATGCGGCGACGAGTGGCAAGATTGTCGACCTGCACGCGCGCATGGGTCACGCTCCGGTTGAGGTGCTTCGCAAGATGGTCGACAACCACATGATCAAGGACGCGAAGGCACCTTCCAAGTCGAGCGGACCAAGTCTGTGTCGTGGTTGCCAGCAAGGGAAGATGGTCCAAAAACCGTTCCCAAGCAACCATGACAAGCGTCGTTACGACACGTTCGAGCTGCTCCACTTCGACATCTGCGGACCCATGGAGAAAAACTCGCTTGGTGGCAGCAAGTACCTGCTGCTGATCGTGGACGAAGCCAGCGGATGCATGAAGGGTTTCTGCCTGCGTGCCAAGTCGGAGAGCGAAGACTGCATCAAGACGTACATCATGAAGGTGCAGAAGCAGTTCGGCAAGAAGGTCAAGTTTGTGCGGCACGACGGAGCTCGTGAGTTTGCGACCAACTCGCTCAAGGACTTCTACGAAGACGAAGGCATCGAGCAGCAAACCACGGTTCCGTACGCGCACCAGACGAACGGCACGGCAGAGCGAGCTATCCGGACTATCGTCACGATCGGCCGCAGCATGCTGCATCACGCCAAGCTGGACAAGTGTTTCTGGGCTGAGGCGGCTATGACGGCCATCTACGTAAAGAATCGTCTGCCGTCACCCAAGATCGAGCACAAGACTCCGTTCGAGATCGTTTACAAGTCCAAGCCGAGTGTGAAGCACATGCGTATGTTCGGCTGTCGGACGTTCATCCTGACTCCGAAGGAGAAGCGGCTCAAGTGGGATCCCAAGGCTCGCGCCGGACTGTTCCTGGGTTACGAAGAAGTGTCCAAGGCGTATCGACTTTATGACATCGAGGCGGGGCAGGTGGTGATCAGTCGCGATGTCAACTTCGATGAGTCGACCTTTGGACTTTCACCGACGATTTCCGATGAAGATGTCGACGACCTGGACTTCGAATCGCTCGACATCGACAATGATGGTTCCCGCCAGACGGAGTACACGCAGGCAGGGAAGCGCAAGAGCCGCCCGAGTGACGAAGATGAAGCTGCCAGAAGACCGCGAGCTGTGCGTCATCGACCTGGACTGGAAGAAGCAAGTGCGCCGAACTACTCCTCTCCGCACCGAGCAGACGCAGACGAAGAAGAAAAGTATGGAGATGAAGATGACGATTCGACTCCACCAGTGTTTTGGCGCGCAAGTGCCAATGCCGTCGAAGCAGGCGATCTATCCAAGCCGACGACGTTTCAAGAGGCGGTGAACGGCCCGGACCAAGTGCACTGGCGCAAGGCGATTCGTGCTGAGCTCGAGTCGATGCGACTTCGTGGTGTATTTCGTGCTGCCAAGTTGCCTAACGGACAACGCGCCATCGGTACCAAGTGGGTGTTCAAGATCAAGCGCAAAGCGGACGGATCGATCGAGAAGTACAAGGCGCGCCTCGTGGCCAAGGGGTTCAAGCAGAAGTACGGCATCGACTACACCGAGACGTTCTCGCCCGTCGTCAAGTATGTGACGCTGCGCATGGTGATCGCGATTACCAAGTACTACGGATGGCCTCTCGATCAACTCGACGTGGTGACCGCTTTCCTGTACGGGATAATGAAGGAGCTGGTGTTCTGCGCGGTCCCCGAAGGTGTTGATCTCGACGGTGACTTCGACTGCCTGGAATTGGTGAAGGCGATCTACGGTCTCAAGCAAGCTTCGCGCGTGTGGAACGAGACCTTCGACGAGTTCGTGTGCTCCATCGGCTTCCAAGTATCGGCGTTCGACCCATGCCTCTACATCAAGATCGTTGACGGTCACTGCGTGCTCGTGCTGGTCTACGTGGATGACGTGCTGATTACCGGAAGTTCACCCGAACTGATCTCACGCACGAAGACCGACCTCAAGACACGCTTCGAGATGACCGACAGCGGCAAGTGCGCGTTCGTTCTTGGGATCGAGTTGGTGGACGGCCCGGACGGCAGCGTGACGATGTGTCAGCGCCGCTATGTCGATGACATTCTCAAGCGTTTTGGTATGGACGAGTGCAAGGCCGTGGTGAGTCCCGTCGACATAAGCACTCGACTGGTTTCAAGTGACGCAGCGACCAAGGTGAACGCTCCGTTTCGCGAAGCTGTTGGTGCTCTGATGCACTTGATGACTGCCACGCGCCCGGACATCGCGTACGCCGTTGGCTATGTGTCGCGCTTCATGGAGAACCCTCAAGAAGAACACTGGGTTGCGGTCAAGCGTATCTTTCGCTACCTGCAAGGCACCAAGACGCATGGGATCTGCTTCAAGCCGAGTGACAACATCGACTTTCGTGGATACTCGGACGCGGACTGGGCTGGCGACCTCGCGGACCGCAAGTCGACTTCCGGCTACACGTTCATGCTGATGGGTGCACCGGTGAGCTGGGGCAGCAAGAAGCAATCAAGTGTTTCGCTGTCTACGAGTGAGGCGGAGTACATCGCACTCAGTCTGGCGATCCAAGAGGGCAAGTGGATTCATCGCCTGCTGTGCGAGATTCTGGCGGCCGCTAATGAGACTGGACCCGAGCTCATGATCCGCGAAGACAACCAGTCGTGCATCAAGATGACGAAGAACCCAGTGAACCACGGTCGCGCCAAGCACATCGACATCAAGTACCACCACATCCGCGATGAAGTCAAGCGTGGTGAAGTGAAGCTCGAGTATTGCGAGACTACTGTGATGCTAGCGGACATCATGACGAAGGCGCTCCCGGGACCTCGTCACATGGACCTGACGGCGGCTCTCGGCATTCGTGGGACTTCGCATTGAGGGGGCGTATTGAGGGTTACCGGTTTGGTATCGGTTATTAACCGTGAACCGGTCAACCCGAACCGGTCCAATCCGAACCCACGTTGATTATGGTGATTACGGTAAGTTGTTTACGCCACCGATGATTAGACGAGTAGGATGATTGGACGAACACCGGTGAGTGATGGTTGATTAGATGCACTAGGTGATAGGACGCAGGGTCGCGTGTCTATAACAGTAGGGTGTAAGCTCCAACAATTCAATCACTTTCGAATCTTCATTCTACCCCTCAAGTGTCTTCGCTCCGGTCCCGCCGTCTGCGACGTCCCTCCCTCCGCTTCGTCCAAGCTTCGTGTCCAAGATCCATACCTTCCATCACATGGGTCCGCAGATGTCGAAGTGGAGCAGCTCGAACGTGTCGTAGCGACGCTTGTCACGGTTGCTTGGGAACGGTTTTTGGACCATTTTCCCTTGTTGGCATCCGCGACACAGACTTGGTCCGCTCGACTTGGAAGGTGCCTTCGCGTCCTTGATCATGTGGTTGTCGACCATCTTGCGAAGCACCTCAACCGGAGCGTGACCCATGCGCGCGTGCAGGTCGACAATCTTGCCACTCGTTGCCGCATTCGCCGATCGCTGAGGCGTCATCAGCCAGTAGAGTCCATCCACGAGGTTTGCCGTCGCCACCACTTGCTTGGAGTCCTTGTGCGCAATCTGCATCTTGGCGCCGTCGAACACGACTTGGAACTTGCCACTTTTGTTGATCTGCGGTACCGAAAGCAGATTCTTGCTCATGCTTGGCACGTACAGCGCGTTCTTGATCTCGATCTCGCGCTCGTCGCCGTTGGGCAGGACCACTTGTTCCACGATGGTCCCCACACCCATGATGGCCGCCTTGTTGCCGTCGGCCACCGAAAGTTCGCCTTCGTTCCGCTCAATCAAATGGGCGAACTTGGCCTTGTCGTTGCAGATGTGGTGCGTTGCGCCGCTGTCGACCGCCCACATCCCGGACACATGCTTGCCCGTCGAAACCCCACATTCCAGTGAAACCGCGAACGCTACTCGATCGTAGCCGTAGTCGTAGTTGTCGCTGTCGTTTCGCCACTGGATGTTGTTGGCCCCGCGTCCACGGCCGTTGCCGCCGCGTCTTGGGCCCCGATTCTCGTCCTTCTGCTTGGTCCAGCACTTGTCAATCGTGTGCCCCAATTTTCCGCAGTACGTACACTGGCGAGACTCTCGGTCGGTGTTGAACGCCTTGGCCGCGTTCTCCGTCTTCACCGTCGCCGTCTTCTCGCCTTGTCTCTTGATGTGCTCATTCGTGAGCACCTTCACGACGTCTTGCGACCGCAGTTCAGCGCTGCTCATCTCCAAGTTCAGCACGACGTTCTCGTAGCTCTTGGGGAGACTGCGCAACAGGCAGATCGCCACGTCCTCGTCCTCCATCTTGGCGCCGATGCTGCTGAGCTTGGCGCTGATGTTGAGGACCTCGTTGCAATGATGCAAGACGTTGCCGCCTTCCGACATCTCCATGCTGAAGAGTTGGCGCTTCAGGTAGATGCGTCCAGCCTTCTGCGAACCACCGTACAGCGTCTTCAGGCGCGTCCAGGCAACCCACGCTTCCTCGCAGTCGTCGACCACATGGTGGTAGTCCGCGTCCATGTGGAGCAACATCAGTCCGAACGCGATGTTGCTGGACTTGACGTAGTCGTCCTTGGCCCGCGAGTCCGTGAAGCTTGGCGTCGTCTCGCGGTTCACGACATGCCACGTCGACTTGGTCAGGAACACGCCACGCATGTAGCGGTTCCACGTCGCGTAGTTGTCCCCGTTGAACTTGTCAATGGAGACCTTGGTCGAGGCGTCTTGCGCAGAGGACATGGTGCTTGGGCTCATAACCTGATGGAAGGTATGGATCTTGGACACGAAGCTTGGACGAAGCGGAGGGAGGGACGTCGCAGACGGCGGGACCGGAGCGAAGACACTTGAGGGGTAGAATGAAGATTCGAAAGTGATTGAATTGTTGGAGCTTACACCCTACTGTTATAGACACACGACCCTGCGTCCTATCACCTAGTGCATCTAATCAACCATCACTCACCGGTGTTCGTCCAATCATCCTACTCGTCTAATCATCGGTGGCGTAAACAACTTACCGTAATCACCATAATCAACGTGGGTTCGGATTGGACCGGTTCGGGTTAACCGGTTCACGGTTAATAACCGATACCAAACCGGTAACCCTCAATACCTTCCTGAACGGCGTTCTCGACGAAGACATCTACATGGCGCAACCGGATGGCTTTGTGGACGAAGACCACCCGGACCACGTATGCAAGCTCAAGCGATCGCTGTACGGACTGAAGCAGTCGCCGCGCATGTGGAACCAGACCATCGACGACTTCATGCTGAAGATGGGGTTCAAGAAGTGCGAGTCCGACCACTGCGTCTACATCAAGAGGAATGATCAAGAGATGATCTTCGTGGTGCTGTACGTTGACGACCTGATCCTCGCCAGCAGCAACGACGAGCTGTTGGAATCGACCAAGCGCGCGTTGAGCAAGCGGTTTGAAATGACGGACCTCGGCGAGCTAGAGTATTTCCTCGGGATGGAGATCAAGAACGACCGCGACTCCGGAAAAGTGACGGTGCGGCAGACCAAGTTTCTCAAGTCCATCCTGACCAAGTTCGGCATGCAAGACAGCAAGTCTGTGAAGACGCCGCAAGACCCCGGACTCAAGCTGGCCAAGAACATGTGTGAGGGTGGCTGCCAGCATGAAGACACGATGAAGAACGTGCCATATCGGAGTGCCGTCGGTGCTCTCATGTACTTGATGGTGGCGACGCGTCCGGACCTCGCTGCTGCAGTGGGAGTGCTGAGCCAGTTCTCTGCCGACCCGTGTCCGACGCATTGGCAAGCTCTCAAGCGTGTGCTGCGGTATCTGCAGGCGACACCAACGCACGGACTCGAGTTCTCACGCGAAGACGGTTTCGGCGTGTGTGGTTACTCGGACGCGGACTGGGCTGGTGACATTGAGTCTCGACGTAGTACAAGCGGCTACGCGTTCATGATGAACGGCGGATGCATCAGCTGGAGAAGCAAGAAGCAGCGGACGGTGGCACTATCGTCTACGGAAGCCGAGTACATGGCGCTATCGGAGGCGACACAAGAGGCAGTGTGGCTCAAGGTGTTCCTGTGCGAGCTCGGCGAGATGGCAAGCGATGAAGCGATCAAGATCTACGAGGACAACCAAGGCTCCATCGCGTTGGCCAAGAATCCCGAGTTTCACAAGCGCACCAAGCACATCGACATTCGCTACCACTTCGTGCGCGAGAAGGTGGAAGACGGTCAAGTGGTGCTACAGTATGTTTAAAAGGTGTGGTCGCTTGATGGCAAAATGCAAAGTGATTGATTTAGGTCCTTAGTTCGCAAACTCCTTGCTACCTCTAAGCCTACTGAATATTCTACTGGATACACTCTACTGGATTCTTTACTGGATACTGAGTTACTTCAGCCAATCAGCGACTGCCACGTGGATACCCATCTTGTATCCACAATCTTGTCCCCACGTGTCCCGTAATCCTCCGTAGCGTAAACAGCGTCCCATCATCAGCGTCCCGTAATCACCGTCCCGTAATCACAGGAATGATTGCGGTCCCACTGAGTGATGGTCATACCGGTATCTTACCGGTATGCCGCAGCTGGTCGAGGCGTCTTCTTGACAACACTCCCACTCGACTTGACAGCTGTTGCGCCTTGGATCCCCAACTTGCTCCGAAGAACTTCAAACTGCACAGCAGTGATCGCCTTCGTCATCATGTCAGCCAGCATTTCGGTCGTCGAAACATACTGCAGCACCACTTGACCGTCTTCCACCTTCTCGCGCACGAAGTGGTAGCGAATGTCGATGTGCTTGGTGCGCTTGTGAAACTCGGGATTCCTGGCCAACGCGATGGAGCCTTGGTTGTCCTCGTAGATCTTGATCGCTTCATCGCTTGCCATCTCGCCGAGCTCGCACAGGAACACCTTGAGCCACACTGCCTCTTGTGTCGCCTCCGATAGCGCCATGTACTCGGCTTCCGTTGAAGACAGCGCCACCGTCCGCTGCTTCTTGCTCCTCCAGCTGATGCATCCGCCGTTCATCATGAATGCGTAGCCGCTTGTACTCCGTCTTGACTCGATGTCTCCGGCCCAGTCCGCATCCGAATATCCGCACATACCAAGGTTGTCTTCCCGTGAGAACTCGAGTCCATGCGTAGGCGTCGCTTGGAGGTACCGCAGCACACGCTTGAGGGCTTGCCAATGCGTCGGACACGGGTCGGCAGAGAACTGGCTCAGCACTCCCACTGCAGCAGCGAGGTCCGGACGCGTCGCCACCATCAAGTACATGAGAGCACCGACGGCACTCCGATACGGCACGTTCTTCATGGTGTCTTCATGCTGGCAGCCACCCTCACACATGTTCTTGGTCAGTTTGAGTCCGGGGTCTTGCGGCGTCTTCACAGGCTTGCTGTCTTGCATGCCGAACTTGGTCAGGATGGACTTGAGAAACTTGGTCTGCCGCATGATGTAAGGTATGGATCTTGGACACGAAGCTTGGACGAAGCGGAGGGAGGGACGTCGCAGACGGCGGGATCGGAGCGAAGACACTTGAGGGGTAGAATGAAGATTCGAAAGTGATTGAATTGTTGGAGCTTACACCCTACTGTTATAGACACGCGACCCTGCGTCCTATCACCTAGTGCATCTAATCAACCATCACTCACCGGTGTTCGTCCAATCATCCTACTCGTCTAATCATCGGTGGCGTAAACAACTTACCGTAATCACCATAATCAACGTGGGTTCGGATTGGACCGGTTCGGGTTAACCGGTTCACGGTTAATAACCGATACCAAACCGGTAACCCTCAATACGCCCCCTCAATGCGAAGTCCCACGAATGCCGAGAGCAGCCGTCAGGTCCGTGTGGCGAGGTCCCGGGAGCGCCTTCGTCATGATGTCCGCCAGCATCACAGAAGTCTCGCAGTACTCGAGCTTCACTTCACCACGCTTGACTTCATCGCGGATGTGGTGGTACTTGATGTCAATGTGCTTGGCGCGACCGTGGTATTGAGGGTTACCGGTTTGGTATCGGTTATTAACCGTCAACCGGTTAACCCGAACCGGTCCAATCCGAACCCACGTTGATTATGGTGATTACGGTAAGTTGTTTACGCCACCGATGATTAGACGAGTAGGATGATTGGACGAACACCGGTGAGTGATGGTTGATTAGATGCACTAGGTGATAGGACGCAGGGTCGCGTGTCTATAACAGTAGGGTGTAAGCTCCAACAATTCAATCACTTTCGAATCTTCATTCTACCCTCAGTGTCTTCGCTCCGGTCCCGCCGTCTGCGACGTCCCTCCAAGCTTCGTGTCCAAGATCCATACCTTTCATCAGGTTATGAGCCCAAGCACCATGTCCTCTGCCCAAGACGCCTCGACCAAGGTCTCCATTGACAAGTTCAACGGGGACAACTACGCGACGTGGAACCGCTACATGCGTGGCGTGTTCCTGACCAAGTCGACGTGGCATGTCGTGAACCGCGAGACGACGCCAAGCTTCACGGACTCGCGGGCCAAGGACGAGTACGTCAAGTCGAGCAACATCGCGTTCGGACTGATGTTGCTCCACATGGACGCGGACTACCACCATGTGGTCGACGACTGCGAGGAAGCGTGGGTTGCGTGGACGCGCCTGAAGACGCTGTACGGTGGTTCGCAGAAGGCTGGACGCATCTACTTGAAGCGCCAACTCTTCAGCATGGAGATGTCGGAAGGCGGCAATGTCTTGCATCATTGCAACGAGGTCCTCAACATCAGCGCCAAGCTCAGCAGCATCGGCGCCAAGATGGAGGACGAGGACGTGGCGATCTGCTTGTTGCGCAGCCTCCCCAAGAGCTACGAGAACGTCGTGCTGAACTTGGAGATGAGCAGTGCTGAACTGCGATCGCAAGACGTCGTGAAGGTGCTCACAAATGAGCACATCAAGAGACAAGGCGAGAAGACGGCGACGGTGAAGACGGAGAATGCGGCCAAGGCGTTCAACACCGACCGAGAGTCTCGCCAGTGTACGTACTGCGGAAAAGTGGGGCACACGGTGGACAAGTGCTGGACCAAGCAGAAGGACGAGAACCGAGGGCCAAGACGCGGCGGCAACGGCCGTGGACGCGGGGCCAACAACATCCAGTGGCGAAACGACAGCGACGGCTACGACTACGACTACGATCGAGTAGCGTTCGCGGTTTCACTGGAATGTGGGGTTTCGACGGGCAAGAATGTGTCCGGGATGTGGGCGGTCGACAGCGGCGCAACGCACCACATCTGCAACGACAAGGCCAAGTTCGCCCATTTGATTGAGCGAAACGAAGGCGAACTTTCGGTGGCCGACGGCAACAAGGCGGCCATCATGGGTGTGGGGACCATCGTGGAACAAGTGGTCCTGCCCAACGGCGACGAGCGCGAGATCGAAATCAAGAACGCGCTGTACGTGCCGAGCATGAGCAAGAATCTGCTTTCGGTACCGCAGATCAACAAAAGTGGCAAGTTCCAAGTCGTGTTCGACGGCGCCAAGATGCAGATTGCGCACAAGGGCTCCAAGCAAGTGGTGGCGACGGCAAACCTCGTGGATGGACTCTACTGGCTGATGACGCCTCAGCGATCGGCGAATGCGGCGACGAGTGGCAAGACTGTCGACCTGCACGCGCGCATGGGTCACGCTCCGGTTGAGGTGCTTCGCAAGATGGTCGACAACCACATGATCAAGGACGCGAAGGCACCTTCCAAGTCGAGCGGACCAAGTCTATGTCGTGGTTGCCAACAAGGGAAAATGGTCCAAAAACCGTTCCCAAGCAACCGTGACAAGCGTCGCTACGACACGTTCGAGCTGCTCCACTTCGACATCTGCGGACCCATGGAGGAAAACTCGCTGGGCGGCAGCAAGTACCTGCTGCTGATCGTGGACGAAGCCAGCGGATGCATGAAGGGTTTCTGTCTGCGTGCCAAGTCGGAGAGCGAAGACTGCATCAAGACGTACATCATGAAGGTGCAGAAGCAGTTCGGCAAGAAGGTCAAGTTTGTGCGGCACGACGGCGCTCGTGAGTTTGCGACCAACTCGCTCAAGGACTTCTACGAAGACGAAGGCATCGAGCAGCAAACCACGGTTCCGTACGCGCACCAGACCAACGGCACGGCAGAGCGAGCTATCCGGACTATTGTCACGATCGGCCGCAGCATGCTGCATCACGCCAAGCTGGACAAGTGTTTCTGGGCTGAGGCGGCGATGACGGCCATCTACGTGAAGAATCGTCTGCCGTCACCCAAGATCGAACACAAGACTCCGTTCGAGATCGTGTACAAGTCCAAGCCGAGTGCGAAGCACATGCGTGTGTTCGGCTGTCGGACGTACATTCTGACTCCGAAGGAGAAGCGGCTCAAGTGGGATCCCAAGGCTCGCGCCGGACTGTTCCTGGGTTACGAAGAAGTGTCCAAGGCGTATCGAGTTTATGACATCGAGGCGGGGCAGGTGGTGATCAGTCGCGATGTCAACTTCGATGAGTCGGCTTTTGGGCTTTCAGCGGCCACTTCGGATGAAGACGTCGATGATACTGCACTGGACCTTGACGCCCTCGACATCGACAATGATGGTTCCCGCCAGACGGAGTACACGCAGGCAGGGAAGCGCAAGAGCCGCCCGAGCGACGAAGATGAAGCTGCCAGAAGACCGCGAGCTGTGCGTCATCGACCTGGACTGGAAGAAGCAAGTGCGCCGAACGACTCCTCTCCGCACCGAGCAGACGCAGACGAAGAAGAAAAGTATGGAGATGAAGATGACGATTCGACTCCACCAGTGTTTTGGCGTGCAAGTGCCAATGCCGTCGAAGCAGGCGACCTATCGGAGCCGACGACGTTTCAAGAGGCGGTGAACGGCCCGGACCAAGTGCACTGGCGCAAGGCAATTCGTGCTGAGCTCGAGTCGATGCGACTTCGTGGTGTGTTTCGTGCTGCCAAGTTGCCTAACGGACAACGCGCCATCGGTACCAAGTGGGTGTTCAAGATCAAGCGCAAAGCGGACGGATCGATCGAGAAGTACAAGGCGCGCCTCGTGGCCAAGGGGTTCAAGCAGAAGTACGGCATCGACTACACCGAGACGTTTTCGCCCGTGGTCAAGTATGTGACGCTGCGCATGGTGATCGCGATTGTATTTTGGCTGGCCCTCGACCAACTTGACGTGGTGACAGCTTTCCTGTACGGGATAATGAAGGAGCTGGTGTTCTGCGCGGTCCCCGAAGGTGTTGATCTCGACGGTGACTTTGACTGCCTGGAATTGGTAAAGGCGATCTACGGTCTCAAGCAAGCTTCGCGCGTGTGGAACGAGACCTTCGACGAGTTCGTGTGCTCCATCGGCTTCCAAGTATCGGCGTTCGACCCATGCCTCTACATCAAGATCGTTGACGGTCACTGCGTGCTCGTGCTGGTCTACGTGGATGACGTGCTGATTACCGGAAGTTCACCCGAACTGATCTCACGCACGAAGACCGACCTGAAGACACGCTTCGAGATGACCGACAGCGGCAAGTGCGCGTTCGTTCTTGGGATCGAGTTGGTGGACGGCCCGGACGGCAGCGTGACGATGTGTCAGCGCCGCTATGTGGATGACATTCTCAAGCGTTTTGGTATGGACGAGTGCAAGGCCGTGGTGAGTCCCGTCGACATAAGCACTCGACTGATTTCAAGTGACGCAGCGACCAAGGTGAACGCTCCGTTTCGCGAAGCTGTTGGTGCTCTGATGCACTTGATGACTGCCACGCGCCCGGACATCGCGTACGCCGTTGGCTATGTGTCGCGCTTCATGGAGAACCCTCAAGAAGAACACTGGGTTGCGGTCAAGCGTATCTTTCGCTACCTGCAAGGCACCACGACGCATGGGATCTGCTTCAAGCCGGGTGACAACATCGACTTTCGTGGATACTCGGACGCGGACTGGGCTGGCGACCTCGCGGACCGCAAGTCGACTTCCGGCTACACGTTCATGCTGATGGGTGCACCGGTGAGCTGGGGCAGCAAGAAGCAATCAAGTGTTTCGCTGTCTACGAGCGAGGCGGAATACATCGCGCTCAGTCTGGCGATCCAAGAGGGCAAGTGGATTCATCGCCTGCTGTGCGAGATTCTGGCGGCCGCTAATGAGACTGGACCCGAGCTCATGATCCGCGAAGACAACCAGTCGTGCATCAAGATGACGAAGAACCCAGTGAACCATGGTCGCGCCAAGCACATTGACATCAAGTACCACCACATCCGCGATGAAGTCAAGCGTGGTGAAGTGAAGCTCGAGTATTGCGAGACTTCTGTGATGCTAGCGGATATCATGACGAAGGCTCTCGGGACCACGCCATACGGATCTGACGGCGGCTCTCGGCATTCGTGGGACTTCGCATTGAGGGGGCGTATTGAGGGTTACCGGTTTGGTATCGGTTATTAACCGTCAACCGGTTAACCCGAACCGGTCCAATCCGAACCCACGTTGATTATGGTGATTACGGTAAGTTGTTTACGCCACCGATGATTAGACGAGTAGGATGATTGGACGAACACCGGTGAGTGATGGTTGATTAGATGCACTAGGTGATAGGACGCAGGGTCGCGTGTCTATAACAGTAGGGTGTAAGCTCCAACAATTCAATCACTTTCGAATCTTCATTCTACCCCTCAAGTGTCTTCGCTCCGGTCCCGCCGTCTGCGACGTCCCTCCCTCCGCTTCGTCCAAGCTTCGTGTCCAAGATCCATACCTTTCATCACGTGGTTCACTGGGTTCTTCGTCATCTTGATGCACGACTGGTTGTCTTCGCGGATCATGAGCTCGGGTCCAGTCTCATTAGCGGCCGCCAGAATCTCGCACAACAGGCGATGAATCCACTTGCCCTCTTGGATCGCCAGACTGAGTGCGATGTACTCCGCCTCACTCGTAGACAGCGAAACACTTGATTGCTTCTTGCTGCCCCAACTCACCGGTGCACCCATCAGCATGAACGTGTAGCCGGAAGTCGACTTACGGTCCGCGAGGTCGCCAGCCCAGTCCGCGTCCGAGTATCCACGAAAGTCGATGTTGTCACTCGGCTTGAAGCAGATCCCATGCGTCTTGGTGCCTTGCAGGTAGCGAAAGATACGCTTGACCGCAACCCAGTGTTCTTCTTGAGGGTTCTCCATGAAGCGCGACATAACCAACGGCGTACGCGATGTCCGGGCGCGTGGCAGTCATCAAGTGCATCAGAGCACCAACAGCTTCGCGAAACGGAGCGTTCACCTTGGTCGCTGCGTCACTTGAAATCAGTCGAGTGCTTATGTCGACGGGACTCACCACGGCCTTGCACTCGTCCATACCAAAACGCTTGAGAATGTCATCCACATAGCGGCGCTGACATCGTCACGCTGCCGTCCGGGCCGTCCACCAACTCGATCCCAAGAACGAACGCGCACTTGCCGCTGTCGGTCATCTCGAAGCGTGTCTTCAGGTCGGTCTTCGTGCGTGAGATCAGTTCGGGTGAACTTCCGGTTATCAGCACGTCATCCACGTAGACCAGCGCGAGCACGCAGTGACCGTCAACGATCTTGATGTAGAGGCATGGGTCGAACGCCGATACTTGGAAGCCGATGGAGCACACGAACTCGTCGAAGGTCTCGTTCCACACGCGCGAAGCTTGCTTGAGACCGTAGATCGCCTTCACCAATTCCAGGCAGTCGAAGTCACCGTCGAGATCAACACCTTCGGGGACCGCGCAGAACACCAGCTCCTTCATTATCCCGTACAGGAAAGCTGTCACCACGTCGAGTTGGTCGAGGGGCCAGCCAAAATACTTGGCAATCGCGATCACCATGCGCAGCGTCACGTACTTGACGGGCGAGAACGTCTCGGTGTAGTCGATGCCGTACTTCTGCTTGAACCCCTTGGCCACGAGGCGCGCCTTGTACTTCTCGATCGATCCGTCCGCTTTGCGCTTGATCTTGAACACCCACTTGGTACCGATGGCGCGTTGTCCGCTAGGCAACTTGGCAGCACGAAACACACCACGAAGTCGCATCGACTCGAGCTCAGCACGAATTGCCTTGCGCCAGTGCACTTGGTCCGGGCCGTTCACCGCCTCTTGAAACGTCGTCGGCTCCGATAGGTCGCCTGCTTCGACGGCATTGGCACTTGCACGCCAAAACACTGGTGGAGTCGAATCGTCATCTTCATCTCCATACTTTTCTTCTTCGTCTGCGTCTGCTCGGTGCGGAGAGGAGTCGTTCGGCGCACTTGCTTCTTCCAGTCCAGGTCGATGACGCACAGCTCGCGGTCTTCTGGCAGCTTCATCTTCGTCGCTCGGGCGGCTCTTGCGCTTCCCTGCCTGCGTGTACTCCGTCTGGCGGGAACCATCATTGTCGATGTCGAGGGCGTCAAGGTCCAGTGCAGTATCATCGACGTCTTCATCCGAAGTGGCCGCTGAAAGCCCAAAAGCCGACTCATCGAAGTTGACATCGCGACTGATCACCACCTGCCCCGCCTCGATGTCATAAACTCGATACGCCTTGGACACTTCTTCGTAACCCAGGAACAGTCCGGCGCGAGCCTTGGGATCCCACTTGAGCCGCTTCTCCTTCGGAGTCAGAATGTACGTCCGACAGCCGAACACACGCATGTGCTTCGCACTCGGCTTGGACTTGTACACGATCTCGAACGGAGTCTTGTGTTCGATCTTGGGTGACGGCAGACGATTCTTCACGTAGATGGCCGTCATCGCCGCCTCAGCCCAGAAACACTTGTCCAGCTTGGCGTGATGCAGCATGCTGCGGCCGATCGTGACAATAGTCCGGATAGCTCGTTCTGCCGTGCCGTTCGTCTGGTGCGCGTACGGAACCGTGGTTTGCTGCTCGATGCCTTCGTCTTCGTAGAAATCCTTGAGCGAGTTGGTCGCAAACTCACGAGCGCCGTCGTGCCGCACAAACTTGACCTTCTTGCCGAACTGCTTCTGTACCTTCATGATGTACGTCTTGATGCAGTCTTCGCTCTCCGACTTGGCACGCAGGCAGAAACCCTTCATGCATCCGCTGGCTTCGTCCACGATCAGCAGCAGATATTTGCTGCCACCCAGCGAGTTTTTCTCCATGGGTCCGCAGATGTCGAAGTGGAGCAGCTCGAACGTGTCGTAACGGCGCTTGTCATGGTTGCTTGGGAACGGTTTTTGGACCATCTTCCCTTGCTGGCAACCACGACACAGACTTGGTCCGCTCGACTTGGAAGGTGCTCTTCGCGTC
>CP125271.1:726185-750084 GCA_030027945.1 Phytophthora plurivora
CGTTCTGGGATCGAGTTGGTGGACGGTCCGGACGGCAGCGTGACGATGCGTCAGCGCCGCTATGTGGATGACATTCTCAAGCGTTTTGGTATGGACGAGTGCAATGTGGTGAGTCCCGTCGACATAAGCACTGACTGATTTCAAGTGACGGCGACCAAGGTGAACGCTCCGTTTCGCGAAGCTGTTGGTGCTCTGATGCACTTGATGACTGCCACGCGCCCGGACATCGCGTACGCCGTTGGCTATGTGTCGCGCTTCATGGAGAACCCTCAAGAAGAACACTGGGTTGCGGTCAAGCGTATCTTTCGCTACCTGCAAGGCACCAAGACGCATGGGATCTGCTTCAAGCCGGGTGACAACATCGACTTTCGTGGATACTCGGACGCGGACCGCAAGTCGACTTCCGGCTACACATTCATGCTGATGGGTGCACCGGTGAGCTGGGGCAGCAAGAAGCAATCAAGTGTTTCGCTGTCTACGAGTGAGGCGGAGTACATCGCACTCAGTCTGGCGATCCAAGAGGGCAAGTGGATTCATCGCCTGCTGTGCGAGATTCTGGCGGCCGCTAATGAGACTGGACCCGAGCTCATGATCCGCGAAGACAACCAGTCGTGCATCAAGATGACGAAGAACCCAGTGAACCACGGTCGCGCCAAGCACATTGACATCAAGTACCACCACATCCGCGATGAAGTCAAGTGGTGAAGTGGAGCTCGAGTATTGCGAGACTTCTGTGATGCTAGCGGATATCTGACGGAGGCTTCGCGGGACCACGCCATACGGATCTGACGGGCGGCTCTCGGCATTCGTGGACTTCGCATTGAGGGGGCGTATTGAGGGTTACCGGTTTGGTATCGGTTATTAACCGTGAACCGGTTAACCCGAACCGGTCCAATCCGAACCCACGTTGATTATGGTGATTACGGTAAGTTGTTTACGCCACCGATGATTAGACGAGTAGGATGATTGGACGAACACCGGTGAGTGATGGTTGATTAGATGCACTAGGTGATAGGACGCAGGGTCGCGTGTCTATAACAGTAGGTGTGCTCCAACAATTCAATCACTTTCGAATCTTCATTCTACCCTCGCGTTTTCGTTCGGTCCCGCCGTCTGCGACGTCCCTCCCTCCGCTTCGTCCAAGCTTCGTGTCCAAGATCCATACCTTCCATCAGTTTCGTGCTGCTGCTCAGCGGACAACGCGCCATCGGTACCAAGTGGGTGTTCAAGATCAAGCGCAAAGCCGACGGATCGATCGAGAAGTACAAGGCGCGCCTCGTGGCCAAGGGGTTCAAGCAGAAGTACGGCATCGACTACACCGAGACGTTCTCGCCCGTGGTCAAGTACGACGCTGCGCATGGTGATCGCGATTGCCGTATTTTGGCTGGCCCTCGACCAACTCGACGTGGTGACCGCTTTCCTGTACGGATAATGAAGGAGCTGGTGTTCTGCACGGTCCCCGAAGGTGTTGATCTCGACGGTGACTTCGACTGCCTGGAATTGGTGAAGGCGATCTACGGTCTCAAGCAAGCTTCGCGCGTGTGGAACGAGACCTTCGACGAGTTCGTGTGCTCTATCGGCTTCCAAGTATCGGCCTTCGACCCATGCCTCTACATCAAGATCGTTGACGGTCACTGCGTGCTCGTGCTGGTCTACGTGGATGACGTGCTGATTACCGGAAGTTCACCCGAACTGATCTCACGCACGAAGACCGACCTGAAGACACGCTTCGAGATGACCGACAGCGGCAAGTGCGCGTTCGTTCTTGGGATCGAGTTGGTGGACGGCCCGGACGGCAGCGTGACGATGTGTCAGCGCCGCTATGTGGATGACATTCTCAAGCGTTTTGGTATGGACGAGTGCAAGGCCGTGGTGAGTCCCGTCGACATAAGCACTCGACTGATTTCAAGTGACGCAGCGACCAAGGTGAACGCTCCGTTTCGCGAAGCTGTTGGTGCTCTGATGCACTTGATGACTGCCACGCGCCCGGACATCGCGTACGCCGTTGGCTATGTGTCGCGCTTCATGGAGAACCCTCAAGAAGAACACTGGGTTGCGGTCAAGCGTATCTTTCGCTACCTGCAAGGCACCAAGACGCATGGGGTCTGCTTCCCGGGTGACAACATCGACTTTCGTGGATACTCGGACGCTGACTGGGCTGGCGACCTCGCGGACCGCAAGTCGACTTCCGGCTACACATTCATGCTGATGGGTGCACCGGTGAGCTGGGGCAGCAAGAAGCAATCAAGTGTTTCGCTGTCTACGAGTGAGGCGGAGTACATCGCACTCAGTCTGGCGATCCAAGAGGGCAAGTGGATTCATCGCCTGCTGTGCGAGATTCTGGCGGCCGCTAATGAGACTGGACCCGAGCTCATGATCCGCGAAGACAACCAGTCGTGCATCAAGATGACGAAGAACCCAGTGAACCACGGTCGCGCCAAGCACATCGACATCAAGTACCACCACATCCGCGATGAAGTCAAGCGCGGTGAAGTGAAGCTCGAATACTGCGAGACTACTGTGATGCTGGCGGACATCATGACGAAGGCGCTCCCGGGACCACGCCATACGGATCTGACGGCGGCTCTCGGCATTCGTGGGACTTCGCATTGAGGGGGCGTATTGAGGGTTACCGGTTTGGTATCGGTTATTAACCGTGAACCGGTTAACCCGAACCGGTCCAATCCGAACCCACGTTGATTATGGTGATTACGGTAAGTTGTTTACGCCACCGATGATTAGACGAGTAGGATGATTGGACGAACACCGGTGAGTGATGGTTGATTAGATGCACTAGGTGATAGGACGCAGGGTCGCGTGTCTATAACAGTAGGGTGTAAGCTCCAACAATTCAATCACTTTCGAATCTTCATTCTACCCCTCAAGTGTCTTCGCTCCGGTCCCGCCGTCTGCGACGTCCCTCCCTCCGCTTCGTCCAAGCTTCGTGTCCAAGATCCATACCTTCCATCATTTCGTGCTGCCAAGTTGCCTAGCGGACAACGCGCCATCGGTACCAAGTGGGTGTTCAAGATCAAGCGCAAAGCGGACGGATCGATCGAGAAGTACAAGGCGCGCCTCGTGGCCAAGGGGTTCAAGCAGAAGTACGGCATCGACTACACCGAGACGTTCTCGCCCGTGGTCAAGTACGTGACGCTGCGCATGGTGATCGCGATTGCCAAGTATTTTGGCTGGCCCCTCGACCAACTCGACGTGGTGACCGCTTTCCTGTACGGGATAATGAAGGAGCTGGTGTTCTGCACGGTCCCCGAAGGTGTTGATCTCGACGGTGACTTCGACTGCCTGGAATTGGTGAAGGCGATCTACGGTCTCAAGCAAGCTTCGCGCGTGTGGAACGAGACCTTCGACGAGTTCGTGTGCTCTATCGGCTTCCAAGTATCGGCCTTCGACCCATGCCTCTACATCAAGATCGTTGACGGTCACTGCGTGCTCGTGCTGGTCTACGTGGATGACGTGCTGATTACCGGAAGTTCACCCGAACTGATCTCACGCACGAAGACCGACCTGAAGACACGCTTCGAGATGACCGACAGCGGCAAGTGCGCGTTCGTTCTTGGGATCGAGTTGGTGGACGGCCCGGACGGCAGCGTGACGATGTGTCAGCGCCGCTATGTGGATGACATTCTCAAGCGTTTTGGTATGGACGAGTGCAAGGCCGTGGTGAGTCCCGTCGACATAAGCACTCGACTGATTTCAAGTGACGCAGCGACCAAGGTGAACGCTCCGTTTCGCGAAGCTGTTGGTGCTCTGATGCACTTGATGACTGCCACGCGCCCGGACATCGCGTACGCCGTTGGCTATGTGTCGCGCTTCATGGAGAACCCTCAAGAAGAACACTGGGTTGCGGTCAAGCGTATCTTTCGCTACCTGCAAGGCACCAAGACGCATGGGGTCTGCTTCAAGCCGGGTGACAACATCGACTTTCGTGGATACTCGGACGCTGACTGGGCTGGCGACCTCGCGGACCGCAAGTCGACTTCCGGCTACACATTCATGCTGATGGGTGCACCGGTGAGCTGGGGCAGCAAGAAGCAATCAAGTGTTTCGCTGTCTACGAGTGAGGCGGAGTACATCGCACTCAGTCTGGCGATCCAAGAGGGCAAGTGGATTCATCGCCTGCTGTGCGAGATTCTGGCGGCCGCTAATGAGACTGGACCCGAGCTCATGATCCGCGAAGACAACCAGTCGTGCATCAAGATGACGAAGAACCCAGTGAACCACGGTCGCGCCAAGCACATCGACATCAAGTACCACCACATCCGCGATGAAGTCAAGCGCGGTGAAGTCAAGCTCGAGTACTGCGAGACTTCTGTGATGCTAGCGGACATCATGACGAAGGCGCTCCCGGGACCTCGCCATACGGATCTGACGGCGGCTCTCGGCATTCGTGGGACTTCGCATTGAGGGGGCGTATTGAGGGTTACCGGTTTGGTATCGGTTATTAACCGTGAACCGGTTAACCCGAACCGGTCCAATCCGAACCCACGTTGATTATGGTGATTACGGTAAGTTGTTTACGCCACCGATGATTAGACGAGTAGGATGATTGGACGAACACCGGTGAGTGATGGTTGATTAGATGCACTAGGTGATAGGACGCAGGGTCGCGTGTCTATAACAGTAGGGTGTAAGCTCCAACAATTCAATCACTTTCGAATCTTCATTCTACCCCTCAAGTGTCTTCGCTCCGGTCCCGCCGTCTGCGACGTCCCTCCCTCCGCTTCGTCCAAGCTTCGTCTCTTCAACTACACCGTTCATCAAAAGCCGTAGTCGTAGTTGTCGTTTCGCCACTGGATGTTGTTGGCCCCGCGTCCACGGCCGTTGCCGCCGCGTCTTGGCCCTCGGTTCTCGTCCTTCTGCTTGGTCCAGCACTTGTCAATCGTGTGCCCCAATTTTCCGCAGTACGTACACTGGCGAGACTCTCGGTCGGTGTTGAACGCCTTGGCCGCGTTCTCCGTCTTCACCGTCGCCGTCTTCTCGCCTTGTCTCTTGATGTGCTCATTCGTGAGCACCTTCACGACGTCTTGCGACCGCAGTTCAGCGCTGCTCATCTCCAAGTTGAGCACGACGTTCTCGTAGCTCTTGGGGAGGCTGCGCAACAAGCAGATCGCCACGTCCTCGTCCTCCATCTTGGCACCGATGCTGCTGAGCTTGGCGCTGATGTTGAGGACCTCGTTGCAATGATGCAACACATTGCCGCCTTCCGACATCTCCATGCTGAAGAGTTGGCGCTTCAGGTAGATGCGTCCAGCCTTCTGCGAACCACCGTACAGCGTCTTCAGGCGCGACCAGGCAACCCACGCTTCCTCGCAGTCGTCGACCACATGGTGGTAGTCCGCGTCCATGTGGAGCAACATCAGTCCGAACGCGATGTTGCTCGACTTGACGTACTCGTCCTTGGCCCGCGAGTCCGTGAAGCTTGGCGTCGTCTCGCGGTTGACCACATGCCACGTCGACTTGGTCAGGAACACGCCACGCATGTAGCGGTTCCACGTCGCGTAGTTGTCCCCGTTGAACTTGTCAATGGAGACCTTGGTCGAGGCGTCTTGGGCAGAGGACATGGTGCTTGGGCTCATAACCTGATGGAAGGTATGGATCTTGGACACGAAGCTTGGACGAAGCGGAGGGAGGGACGTCGCAGACGGCGGGACCGGAGCGAAGACACTTGAGGGGTAGAATGAAGATTCGAAAGTGATTGAATTGTTGGAGCTTACACCCTACTGTTATAGACACGCGACCCTGCGTCCTATCACCTAGTGCATCTAATCAACCATCACTCACCGGTGTTCGTCCAATCATCCTACTCGTCTAATCATCGGTGGCGTAAACAACTTACCGTAATCACCATAATCAACGTGGGTTCGGATTGGACCGGTTCGGGTTAACCGGTTCACGGTTAATAACCGATACCAAACCGGTAACCCTCAATAGGGATGTGGGCGATCGACAGTGGTGCCACGCACCACATCTGCAACGACAAGTCCAAGTTCGCCAATCTGGTCGAGGGACATGAAGGCGAGCTCTCCGTGGCCGACGGAAACAAGGCTGCCATAATGGGTGTGGGGACCATCGTGGAAAGAGTGGTCCTGCCCAACGGCGACGAGCGCGAGATCGAGATCAAGAACGCGCTGTACGTGCCAAGCATGAGCAAGAATCTGCTTTCGGTACCGCAGATCAACAAAAGTGGCAAGTTCCAAGTCGTGTTTGACGGCACCAAGATGCAGATTGCGCACAAGGGCTCCAAGCAAGTGGTGGCGACGGCAAACCTCGTGGATGGACTCTACTGGCTGATGACGCCTCAGCGATCGGCGAATGCGGCGACGAGTGGCAAGATTGTCGACCTGCACGCGCGCATGGGTCACGCTCCGGTTGAGGTGCTTCGCAAGATGGTCGACAACCACACGATCAAGGACGCGAAGGCACCTTCCAAGTCGAGCGGACCAAGTCTGTGTCGTGGTTGCCAGCAAGGTAAAATGGTCCAAAAACCGTTCCCAAGCAACCGTGACAAGCGTCGCTACGACACGTTCGAGTTGCTCCACTTCGACATCTGCGGACCCATGGAGAAAAACTCGCTGGGTGGCAGCAAGTACCTGCTGCTGATCGTGGACGAAGCCAGCGGATGCATGAAGGGTTTCTGTCTGCGCGCCAAGTCGGAGAGCGAAGACTGCATCAAGACGTACATCATGAAGGTACAGAAGCAGTTCGGCAAGAAGGTCAAGTTTGTGCGGCACGACGGAGCTCGTGAGTTTGCGACCAACTCGCTCAAGGACTTCTACGAAGACGAAGGCATCGAGCAGCAAACCACGGTTCCGTACGCGCACCAGACGAACGGCACAGCAGAGCGAGCTATCCGGACTATCGTCACGATCGGCCGCAGCATGCTGCATCACGCCAAGCTGGACAAGTGTTTCTGGGCTGAGGCGGCCATGACGGCCATCTACGTGAAGAATCGTCTGCCGTCACCCAAGATCGAGCACAAGACTCCGTTCGAGATCGTGTACAAGTCCAAGCCGAGTGTGAAGCACATGCGTGTGTTCGGCTGTCGGACGTACATTCTGACTCCGAAGGAGAAGCGGCTCAAGTGGGATCCCAAGGCTCGCGCCGGACTGTTCCTGGGTTACGAAGAAGTGTCCAAGGCGTATCGAGTTTATGACATCGAGGCGGGGCAGGTGGTGATCAGTCGCGATGTCAACTTCGATGAGTCGACCTTTGGACTTTCACCGACGATTTCCGATGAAGATGTCGACGACCTGGACTTCGAATCGCTCGACATCGACAATGATGGTTCCCGCCAGACGGAGTACACGCAGGCAGGGAAGCGCAAGAGCCGCCCGAGTGACGAAGATGAAGCTGCCAGAAGACCGCGAGCTGTGCGTCATCGACCTGGACTGGAAGAAGCAAGTGCGCCGAACGACTCCTCTCCGCACCGAGCAGACGCAGACGAAGAAGAAAAGTATGGAGATGAAGATGACGATTCGACTCCACCAGTGTTTTGGCGTGCAAGTGCCAATGCCGTCGAAGCAGGCGATCTATCGGAGCCGACGACGTTTCAAGAGGCGGTGAACGGCCCGGACCAAGTGCACTGGCGCAAGGCAATTCGTGCTGAGCTCGAGTCGATGCGACTTCGTGGTGTGTTTCGTGCTGCCAAGTTGCCTAACGGACAACGCGCCATCGGTACCAAGTGGGTGTTCAAGATCAAGCGCAAAGCGGACGGATCGATCGAGAAGTACAAGGCGCGCCTCGTGGCCAAGGGGTTCAAGCAGAAGTACGGCATCGACTACACCGAGACGTTTTCGCCCGTGGTCAAGTATGTGACGCTGCGCATGGTGATCGCGATTGCCAAGTATTTTGGCTGGCCCCTCGACCAACTCGACGTGGTGACAGCTTTCCTGTACGGGATAATGAAGGAGCTGGTGTTCTGCACGGTCCCCGAAGGTGTTGATCTCGACGGTGACTTCGACTGCCTGGAATTGGTGAAGGCGATCTACGGTCTCAAGCAAGCTTCGCGCGTGTGGAACGAGACCTTCGACGAGTTCGTGTGCTCCATCGGCTTCCAAGTATCGGCGTTCGACCCATGCCTCTACATCAAGATCGTTGACGGTCACTGCGTGCTCGTGCTGGTCTACGTGGATGACGTGCTGATTACCGGAAGTTCACCCGAACTGATCTCACGCACGAAGACCGACCTCAAGACACGCTTCGAGATGACCGACAGCGGCAAGTGCGCGTTCGTTCTTGGGATCGAGTTGGTGGACGGCCCGGACGGCAGCGTGACGATGTGTCAGCGCCGCTATGTGGATGACATTCTCAAGCGTTTTGGTATGGACGAGTGCAAGGCCGTGGTGAGTCCCGTCGACATAAGCACTCGACTGATTTCAAGTGACGCAGCGACCAAGGTGAACGCTCCGTTTCGCGAAGCTGTTGGTGCTCTGATGCACTTGATGACTGCCACGCGCCCGGACATCGCGTACGCCGTTGGCTATGTGTCGCGCTTCATGGAGAACCCTCAAGAAGAACACTGGGTTGCGGTCAAGCGTATCTTTCGCTACCTGCAAGGCACCAAGACGCATGGGATCTGCTTCAAGCCGGGTGACAACATCGACTTTCGTGGATACTCGGACGCGGACTGGGCTGGCGACCTCGCGGACCGCAAGTCGACTTCCGGCTACACATTCATGCTGATGGGTGCACCGGTGAGCTGGGGCAGCAAGAAGCAATCAAGTGTTTCGCTGTCTACGAGTGAGGCGGAGTACATCGCACTCAGTCTGGCGATCCAAGAGGGCAAGTGGATTCATCGCCTGCTGTGCGAGATTCTGGCGGCCGCTAATGAGACTGGACCCGAGCTCATGATCCGCGAAGACAACCAGTCGTGCATCAAGATGACGAAGAACCCAGTGAACCACGGTCGCGCCAAGCACATCGACATCAAGTACCACCACATCCGCGATGAAGTCAAGCGTGGTGAAGTGAAGCTCGAGTATTGCGAGACTACTGTGATGCTGGCGGACATCATGACGAAGGCGCTCCCGGGACCTCGCCACACGGACCTGACGGCTGCTCTCGGCATTCGTGGGACTTCGCATTGAGGGGGCGTATTGAGGGTTACCGGTTTGGTATCGGTTATTAACCGTGAACCGGTTAACCCGAACCGGTCCAATCCGAACCCACGTTGATTATGGTGATTACGGTAAGTTGTTTACGCCACCGATGATTAGACGAGTAGGATGATTGGACGAACACCGGTGAGTGATGGTTGATTAGATGCACTAGGTGATAGGACGCAGGGTCGCGTGTCTATAACAGTAGGGTGTAAGCTCCAACAATTCAATCACTTTCGAATCTTCATTCTACCCCTCAAGTGTCTTCGCTCCGGTCCCGCCGTCTGCGACGTCCCTCCCTCCGCTTCGTCCAAGCTTCGTGTCCAAGATCCATACCTTACATCAAAGTTCGTGCGTCATGATGGAGCCAAGGAATTTGCCACCAACTCGCTCTTGGCGTTCTACGAAGATCACGGTATCGAGGTACAGCCTACCGTTCCGTATGCGCATCAGACGAACGGTACGGCTGAACGTGCAAACCGAACAATCGTGACGATCGGTCGGAGCATGCTCCACTACGCTGGCTTGGACAAGACCTTCTGGGCGGAAGCGGCGATGACGGCGATCTACATCAAGAACCGACTACCGTCTCCCAAGTTTCCCGGGAAAACACCCTTCGAGGTCGTGTACAAGTCCAAGCCGAACGTGAAGCACATGCGGGTCTTCGGATGCAAGGCCTACGTTTTGACGCCGAAGGAAAAGCGACTGAAGTGGGATCCTAAGGCACGTGGAGGAATCTTTCTGGGCTGCGAGGAGCGCTCCAAGGCGTATCGAGTTTATGACATCGAGGCGGGGAAGGTTGTGGTATCTCGCGATGTCACATTCGATGAAGCCACTTTCGACAGCGCCTCAGCTCACGATGATGATGAAATCGATGAAGCCGCTGATTGCCTGGATGACCTGGAGATCTCTTCTGCGGTCGGCACGCGAGATTTTCGACAGGCGGGGAAACGCAAAACCCGTCCCGACCCAGACGCACGCGAACGATCAAGTCGCCCTCGTTGCCGAACTGGACTTGAAGAGGCAAGCGCGCCCGGTAACGACTCAGACGACCCAGGACGCGACTCTCCGGATCAAGAAGCGAAGTCATATGATGATGGCGAGTCTACGCCAGCAATGTTCTGGCGTGCGAGTGCAAACGCAGTGGAAACAAAGGACAGCGCGGAGCCAAAGACGTTTCAGGAAGCCGTGAGTAGTGCCGACCAAGTGCACTGGCGCAAGGCGATTCGTGCGGAGCTCAAGTCAATGCGTCTCCGTGGCGTGTTCCGTGCTGCGAAGTTACCGAACAACCAGCGCGCCGTGGGAACGAAATGGGTCTTCAAAATCAAGCGCAAAGCTGACGGATCCATCGAGAAGTACAAGGCTCGACTCGTCGCGAAGGGATTTGTGCAGAAGTATGGGATCGACTACACCGAGACGTTCTCGCCGGTGGTCAAGTACGTCACTCTGCGCATGATCGTGGCCATCGCCAAATTCTTCGGATGGCCTCTCGACCAACTCGACGTGGTGACGGCGTTCCTGTACGGCCTCATGAAGGAGAAGGTGTTCTGCAGCATTCCCGAAGGTGTTGAGCTCGACGATGGATTCGACTGCGTGGAACTGCTCAAGGCTATCTACGGTCTCAAACAAGCGTCGCGAGTGTGGAACGAGACTTTCGACGAGTACGTTCGCTCCATTGGATTTCGCGTCTCGAGCTACGACCCATGCCTCTACATCAAGATTGTCGACGGTGAATGCGTCCTGCTGCTCGTGTACGTCGACGACGTTTTGGTCACCGGCAGCTCCGCGACGTTGATTGCTGAAGTCAAGCGCCAGCTCAAGTCTCGCTTTGAGATGACTGACAGCGGGAAGTGCTCCTTCATTCTCGGCATCGCAGTTGTCGACAACGAGGACGGCAGCGTTACGCTAAGCCAAGCGCGCTACATTAACGACATCCTGGAGCGCTTTGGCATGCAGAACTGCAAACCTGCTGCCAGCCCGGTCGACCTCAGCATGAAGCTGGTGCCAAGTGACCTTTCGACCAAGCTAGATGCACCATTCCGCGAGGCGGTCGGTGCGCTCATGCACTTGATGACTTCGACTCGGCCTGACATTGCTTTCGCCGTTGGATACGTGTCACGCTTCATGGAGAACCCCAAGTGGAACACTGGACTGCGGCCAAGCGCATTTTCGCTACCTACAAGGCACCAAGTCGCATGGCATCCGCTTCGCACCGAGCAAGGGCGTGGATTTTCGCGGCTACTCCGATGCTGACTGGGCTGGTGACCACAGCGACCGCAAGTCGACCTCAGGCTACCTGTTCCAAGTTCTCGGCGGACCGATTTCGTGGGGCTCCAAGAAGCAGTCAAGTGTGTCACTCTCCACAAGCGAAGCCGAGTACATCGCGCTGAGCCTCGCGATCCAAGAAGGCAAGTGGGTGCACAAGCTGCTATGTGAGATTCTAGCGGCGGCGTGCGAAGAATCGCCGGATCTGAAGATCTTCGAGGACAATCAGTCGTGCATCAAGATGACCAAGAGCCCCGTGAACCATGGCCGCGCCAAGCACATCGACATCAAGTACCATCACATCCGCGACGAAGTCAAGCGCGGAGAAGTTCTCGTCGAGTACTGCGAAACTGCGACCATGCTGGCGGACATCCTGACCAAGGGACTTGGCGGACCTCGTCACAAGGACTTGACGATGGCTCTTGGTGTTCATGCGTGTTCGCATTGAGGGGGCGTGTTGCAGGTTGACGGCTGTACTGAGGGTTTCCGGTTAAGTGTGGTTTGTACCCATTAACCGGTTAACCGAACCGGTCCAATCCGAACCGCATGTTTACGCCATAATGATTACGGCAGTAGTGATTAGACGAGTAGATTGATTGGACGCGTGACCGCGTTTCTTTGTGGTAGGCCAAACAACTAACTCCGATAAATCAATCACTTTCGAATCTTCCTTCTTCCCCTCAAGTGGTCTTCGCTCCGGTCTCGCCCAAGCGTGCTCACTCTTCCGCTTCGTCCAAGCTTCGTCTCTTCAACTACACCGTTCTTCACAACCGGTGTCCGACACGGGCCATCAGCCACGACAAGTCGCCACACCAAGTCTGGACCGGGAAGAAGCCGCTGCTGGCGAACCTGAAAGTATTCGGTTGCCACGCATACGTGACGGTCCCGAAGGAGAAACGTACCAAGTTTGATGCTCGGTCGGTACGTTGCCGTTTCCTGGGGTACTCGGAGCACGAGAAAGCGTATCGGTTTGAAGAACTGGAGAGCGGTCGCGTGTTGGTGAGCCGCGACGCGCAGTTTATGGAAGACGTCTTCGACGGTGGGAGACGCAGTTACGATCAAGAAGTTGTTGTGGAACTTCAAGATGAAGAGGTGACGGATCAAGATTCATCGCAATCGGATGATGACAACGAAGAAGAGGAAGAAGCTGTGCGGGACGAAGACTTCGAGCCCGGCAGCAAGCGACACCCGCGGACGCAGTCACTGGAGGAAGCCGTGGAGGTTCCAAGTGCCAAGCGGTATGCGTCGCAGACTCGACACCAGACTCTGGACGAGATGTCTGCTGTGGCTCAAGAAAGTCAAGACTTCGAAGCTGCATACGTCGTGGATTCAGTGGGAGAAATGCCGACCACATTCAAGTCGGCGATGGAATCCAGCGACGCAGTCAAGTGGAAGGAGGCCTGCGACTCGGAAGTTAAGTCACTTCGCAAGAACGACACATGGAATGTCGTACCATTGCCGAAGGGACGCAAGGCGATCGGCTGCAGATGGGTGTTTCGAGTCAAGGAAAACCAAGCTGGAGAGATCGAGCGGTTCAAGGCGCGACTGGTGGCCAAGGGATTCTCGCAGAAGTATGGCATCGACTACGATGAGACCTTTGCACCAGTGGCCAAGTTCACGTCGATTCGGGCAGTGCTGAGCATGGCTGCCAAGTATGGTCTCAAGCTGCACCAGATGGACGTCAAGACAGCCTTCCTGAACGGCGTTCTCGACGAAGACATCTACATGGCGCAACCGGACGGGTACGTCGACGAAAACCATCCGGACCACGTATGCAAGCTCAAGCGTTCGCTGTATGGACTGAAGCAGTCGCCACGCATGTGGAACCAGACCATCGACGACTTCATGCTGAAGATGGGGTTCAAGAAGTGCGAGTCAGATCACTGCGTCTACATCAAGAGGAATGATCAAGAGATGATCTTCGTGGTGCTATACGTGGACGACCTGATTCTGGCAAGCAGTAGTGACGACCTGCTGGACTCGACCAAGCGCGCGCTGAGTGAACGCTTCGAGATGACGGACCTCGGCGAGCTAGAGTATTTTCTCGGGATGGAGATCAAGAACGATCGCGACTCCGGAAAAGTGACGGTGCGGCAGACCAAGTTTCTCAAGTCCATCCTGACCAAGTTCGGCATGCAAGACAGCAAGCCTGTGAAGACGCCGCAGGACCCCGGACTCAAGCTGACCAAGAACATGTGCGAGGGTGGCTGCCAGCATGAAGACACCATGAAGAACGTGCCATACCGGAGTGCCGTCGGCGGACTCATGTACCTGATGGTGGCGACGCGTCCGGACCTTGCTGCTGCAGTGGGAGTTCTGAGCCAGTTTGCGGCTGATCCGTGTCCGACGCACTGGCAAGCTCTCAAGCGTGTGCTGCGGTATCTGCAGGCGACACCAACGCACGGACTCGAGTTTTCACGCGAAGACGGTTTCGGCGTGTGTGGTTACTCGGACGCGGACTGGGCTGGTGACATTGAGTCTCGACGTAGTACAAGCGGCTACGCGTTCATGATGAACGGCGGATGCATCAGCTGGAGAAGCAAGAAGCAGCGGACGGTGGCACTATCGTCTACGGAAGCGGAGTACATGGCGCTATCGGAGGCGACACAAGAGGCAGTGTGGCTCAAGGTGTTCCTGTGCGAGCTCGGCGAGATGGCAAGCGATGAAGCGATCAAGATCTACGAGGACAACCAAGGCTCCATCGCGTTGGCCAAGAATCCCGAATTCCACAAGCGCACCAAGCACATCGACATTCGCTACCACTTCGTGCGCGAGAAGGTGGAAGACGGTCAAGTGGTGCTACAGTATGTTTCGACTACCGACATGCTGGCCGACATCATGACGAAGGCGATCACTGCTGTGCAGTTCGAAGTTCTTCGGAGCAAGTTGGGGATCCAAGGCGCAACAGCTGTCAAGTCGAGTGGGAGTGTTGTCAAGAAGACGCCTCGACCAGCTGCGGCATACCGGTAAGATACCGGTATGACCTTCACTCAGTGGGACCGCAATCATTCCTGTGTTTACGGTACACTGATGATGGGACACTGATGATGGGACGCTGTTTACGCTACGGGGGTTATGGGATACGTGGGGACAAGATTGTGGATACAAGATGGGCATCCACGTGGCAGTCGCTGATTGGCTGAAGTAACTCAGTATCCAGTAAAGAATCCAGTAGAGTGTATCCAGTAGAATATTCAGTAGGCTTAGAGGTAGCAAGGAGTTTGCGAACTAAGGACCTAAATCAATCACTTTGCATTTTGCCATCAACCGACCAAAGCCTTTTGTGAGCACCTTCACGACGTCTTGCGACCGCAGTTCAGCGCTGCTCATCTCCAGGTTGAGCACGACGTTCTCGTAGCTCTTGGGGAGGCTGCGCAACAAGCAGATCGCCACGTCCTCGTCCTCCATCTTGGCACCGATGCTGCTGAGCTTGGCGCTGATGTTGAGGACCTCGTTGCAATGATGCAACACATTGCCGCCTTCCGACATCTCCATGCTGAAGAGTTGGCGCTTCAGGTAGATGCGTCCAGCCTTCTGCGAACCACCGTACAGCGTCTTCAGGCGCGACCACGCAACCCACGCTTCCTCGCAGTCGTCGACCACATGATGGTAGTCCGCGTCCATGTGGAGCAACATCAGTCCGAACGCGATGTTGCTGGACTTGACGTAGTCGTCCTTGGCCCGCGAGTCCGTGAAGCTTGGCGTCGTCTCCCGGTTCACGACATGCCACGTCGACTTGATCAGGAACACGCCACGCATGTAGCGGTTCCACGTCGCGTAGTTATCTCCGTTGAACTTGTCAATGGAGACCTTGGTCGAGGCGTCTTGCGCAGAGGACATGGTGCTTGGGCTCATAACCTGATGGAAGGTATGGATCTTGGACACGAAGCTTGGACGAAGCGGAGGGAGGGACGTCGCAGACGGCGGGACCGGAGCGAAGACACTTGAGGGGTAGAATGAAGATTCGAAAGTGATTGAATTGTTGGAGCTTACACCCTACTGTTATAGACACGCGACCCTGCGTCCTATCACCTAGTGCATCTAATCAACCATCACTCACCGGTGTTCGTCCAATCATCCTACTCGTCTAATCATCGGTGGCGTAAACAACTTACCGTAATCACCATAATCAACGTGGGTTCGGATTGGACCGGTTCGGGTTAACCGGTTAATGGGTACAACTGGTACACAGTACCCAAGACCAGCAACCCTCAATACGGGCCAAGGACGACTACGTCAAGTCCAGCAACATCGCGTTCGGACTGATGTTGCTCCACATGGACGCGGACTACCACCATGTGGTCGACGACTGCGAGGAAGCGTGGGTTGCGTGGTCGCGCCTGAAGACGCTGTACGGTGGTTCGCAGAAGGCTGGACGCATCTACCTGAAGCGCCAACTCTTCAGCATGGAGATGTCGGAAGGCGGCAATGTGTTGCATCATTGCAACGAGGTCCTCAACATCAGCGCCAAGCTCAGCAGCATCGGTGCCAAGATGGAGGACGAGGACGTGGCGATCTGCTTGTTGCGCAGCCTCCCCAAGAGCTACGAGAACGTCGTGCTCAACTTGGAGATGAGCAGCGCTGAACTGCGGTCGCAAGACGTCGTGAAGGTGCTCACGAATGAGCACATCAAGAGACAAGGCGAGAAGACGGCGACGGTGAAGACGGAGAACGCGGCCAAGGCGTTCAACACCGACCGAGAGTCTCGCCAGTGTACGTACTGCGGGAAATTGGGGCACACGATTGACAAGTGCTGGACCAAGCAGAAGGACGAGAATCGGGGCCCAAGACGCGGCGGCAACGGCCGTGGACGCGGGGCCAACAACATCCAGTGGCGAAACGACGACGACAACTACGACTACGGCTTTGATCGAGTAGCGTTCGCGGTTTCACTGGAATGTGGAGTTTCGACGGGCAAGAATGTGTCCGGGATGTGGGCGGTCGACAGCGGCGCAACGCACCACATCTGCAACGACAAGGCCAAGTTCGCCCATTTGATTGAGCGGAACGAAGGCGAACTTTCGGTGGCCGACGGCAACAAGGCGGCCATCATGGGTGTGGGGACCATCGTGGAACAAGTGGTTGTTGTCAAGAAGACGCCTCGACCAGCTGCGGCATACCGGTAAGATACCGGTATGACCTTCACTCAGTGGGACCGCAATCATTCCTGTGTTTACGGTACACTGATGATGGGACACTGATGATGGGACGCTGTTTACGCTACGGGGGTTATGGGATACGTGGGGACAAGATTGTGGATACAAGATGGGCATCCACGTGGCAGTCGCTGATTGGCTGAAGTAACTCAGTATCCAGTAAAGAATCCAGTAGAGTGTATCCAGTAGAGAATCCAGTAGGCTTAGAGGTAGCAAGGAGTTTGCGAACTAAGGACCTAAATCAATCACTTTGCATTTTGCCATCAAGCGACCAAAGCCTTTTGGTTATGAGCCCAAGCCCCGTCTTCCCTGACCAAGACCCCGACTACGCCTTCGCCATGGACGCCACCCCGACCGCGACCGCCCGCATCAACAAGTTCGACGGAACCAACTTCCACACGTGGAAGTTCAAGATGCAGATGGTGCTCGAGGAGCGCGAACTGTGGGAAGTGACGAGTGGGGAAGTGAAGCTGGAACACTGCCAGACTGCGGCGGATCAAGCGCTGTTTCGGAAGAAGTCGCGCAAGGCGCTGGCGATCGTCTGTCTCGCGATGGAGGATTCGCAACTGCCGTTGGTTCGCTCGGCGAAGGACGCGCATGATGCATGGTCAAGACTGGAAGGACACTTCGAGAAGAAGAGTTTGGCCAACAAGCTCTTTCTTCGTCGACGTTTCTTCACGACGATGATGGAAGAAGGTGATGATGTGCTGGAGCACAATAACAAGGTCAAGACACTGGCGGAGCAGCTCGACGCGGTTGGCGCTCCGGTCAGCGAGGATGACTTGGTGATCACGCTTCTGGCAAGTCTGAGCGAGTCGTATCAGTTCCTCATCACGGCATTGGAGTCGAGAGCCGACTCGTTGACGTGGGAACTCGTGACGTCTCGGCTACTGCATGAGGACATGAAGCGCAAGGAACAAGGTGGCGGCGTCGACGGAGCCGCGCACGGTCAAGGTCAAGCGTTCATGACAAGCGGCAACGGCAAGTACAAGGGACGGCAAGCGCAGAAGACAAGCAGCGCCTGTCACTACTGTGGGGAGCACGGACATTGGATCGCCAAGTGTCCGGTGCGGATCCGCGAGAACGCGGAGCGGCAGAGGCCGCAACGAGCGAATGTCGCGCAGAGTGAAGACAACTCTGGCGACTTCCTCTTCTCGGTTGGAAGCAACAAGGGTGCCTCCAAGTCAAGTGGCATGTGGCTGGTCGACTCGGGTGCGACGCAGCACATGACGTACTCGAAGGAGTACATGAAGAACTTCAAGAAGATCACTCCGGTGGACGTGCATCTTGCCGATGACGGTGTGGTCCAAGCTCTGGGAACCGGCGACATTGTGATGTCGATGAGGACGCCGCGCGGAATGAAGAAGGGTGTGCTCACGAACGTGTGGTACATCCCCAAGCTATCGCGGAACCTGTTCTCCGTTGGACGGTTTACCAAGGATGTTGGACCCGTGACCTTCGAGAGCGACGGGTGTTTCGCGGAAACGAAGGGTCTCAAGTGGAAGCTCGGCGCTCGTGAGGGCAAAGGGCTGTTCAAGCTGTGCATGACGCCGATGATGCCTGACGAGGCCAATGTGGCAAGTTCGAAGGATCGCAAAGGGGACACCACGTCGTACCTCTGGCACCTTCGACTTGGTCACATTGGCCATGGCGGTCTAGACGCCATCGTCAAGAAGGACTACGGTATTGGCATTGACATGACGTCGGTGAAGCAGTGGGAGCTGTGCGACGGATGCTCACTCGGCAAGCAAACGCGAGTGAGCTACATGAAGTCGTCTCCGAACCGTGCGAAGCAAGTGCTGGAGGTCGTTCACAGCGATGTGTGCGGTCCCATGCAGACGCCAACTTTTGGTGGCAAGCGCTACTTCGTCACGTTCATCGATGACAAGTCGCACTTCTGTGTGGTGTACTTGCTGCGGAACAAGTCCGAGGTGGCTGCCAAGTTCGCTGAGTTTGTGGCGTTTGCTGAAACTCAGACCGGCAAGCGCGTGAAGACGCTTCGAAGTGACAACGGTGGCGAGTACACTTCCGGTGCGATGGCCAAGTTCTGTGCGGACCGTGGGATCGTGCAGAAGTTCACGCCGCCATACACGCCTCAGCTGAACGGAGTCGCCGAGCGCATGAACCGGACATTGGTGGAATGTGCGCGCTGCATGTTGGAGCACGCCGGATTGTCCAAGTCGTATTGGGGTGAAGCGGTGATGACAGCTACGTTCCTTCGCAACCGGTGTCCGACACGGGCCATCAGCCACGACAAGTCGCCACACCAAGTCTGGACCGGGAAGAAGCCGCTGCTGGCGAACCTGAAAGTGTTCGGTTGCCACGCATACGTGACGGTCCCGAAGGAGAAACGTACCAAGTTTGATGCTCGGTCGGTACGTTGCCGTTTCCTGGGGTACTCGGAGCACGAGAAAGCGTATCGGTTTGAAGAACTGGAGAGCGGTCGCGTGTTGGTGAGCCGCGACGCGCAGTTCATGGAAGACGTCTTCGACAGTGGGAGACGCAGTTACGATCAAGAAGTTGTTGTGGAACTTCAAGATGAAGAGGTGACGGATCAAGATTCATCGCAATCGGATGACGACAACGAAGAAGAGGAAGAAGCTGTGCGGGACGAAGACTTCGAGCCCGGCAGCAAGCGACACCCGCGGACGCAGTCACTGGAGGAAGCCGTGGAGGTTCCAAGTGCCAAGCGGTATGCGTCGCAGACTCGACACCAGACTCTGGACGAGATGTCTGCTGTGGCTCAAGAAAGTCAAGACTTCGAAGCTGCATACGTCGTGGATTCAGTGGGAGAAATGCCGACCACATTCAAGTCGGCGATGGAATCCAGCGACGCAGTCAAGTGGAAGGAGGCCTGCGACTCGGAAGTTAAGTCACTTCGCAAGAACGACACATGGAATGTCGTACCATTGCCGAAGGGACGCAAGGCGATCGGCTGCAGATGGGTGTTTCGAGTCAAGGAAAACCAAGCTGGAGAGATCGAGCGGTTCAAGGCGCGACTGGTGGCCAAGGGATTCTCGCAGAAGTATGGCATCGACTACGATGAGACCTTTGCACCAGTGGCCAAGTTCACGTCGATTCGGGCAGTGCTGAGCATGGCTGCCAAGTATGGTCTCAAGCTGCACCAAATGGATGTCAAGACTGCGTTCCTCAACGGTGTGCTGGACGAAGACATCTACATGGCACAGCCGGATGGCTTTGTGGACGAAAACCACCCGGACCACGTATGCAAGCTCAAGCGATCGCTGTACGGACTGAAGCAGTCGCCGCGCATGTGGAACCAGACCATCGACGACTTCATGCTCAAGCTGGGGTTCAAGAAGTGCGAGTCAGATCACTGCGTCTACATCAAGAGGAATGATCAAGAGATGATCTTCGTGGTGCTATACGTGGACGACCTGATTCTGGCAAGCAGTAGTGACGACCTGCTGGACTCGACCAAGCGCGCGCTGAGTGAACGCTTCGAGATGACGGACCTCGGCGAGCTAGAGTATTTTCTCGGGATGGAGATCAAGAACGATCGCGACTCCGGAAAAGTGACGGTGCGGCAGACCAAGTTTCTCAAGTCCATCCTGACCAAGTTCGGCATGCAAGACAGCAAGCCTGTGAAGACGCCGCAGGACCCCGGACTCAAGCTGACCAAGAACATGTGCGAGGGTGGCTGCCAGCATGAAGACACCATGAAGAACGTGCCATATCGGAGTGCCGTCGGCGGACTCATGTACCTGATGGTGGCGACGCGTCCGGACCTTGCTGCTGCAGTGGGAGTTCTGAGCCAGTTTGCGGCTGATCCGTGTCCGACGCACTGGCAAGCTCTCAAGCGTGTGCTGCGGTATCTGCAGGCGACACCAACGCACGGACTCGAGTTCTCACGCGAAGACGGTTTCGGCGTGTGTGGTTACTCGGACGCGGACTGGGCTGGTGACATTGAGTCTCGACGTAGTACAAGCGGCTACGCGTTCATGATGAACGGCGGATGCATCAGCTGGAGAAGCAAGAAGCAGCGGACGGTGGCACTATCGTCTACGGAAGCGGAGTACATGGCGCTATCGGAGGCGACACAAGAGGCAGTGTGGCTCAAGGTGTTCCTGTGCGAGCTCGGCGAGATGGCAAGCGATGAAGCGATCAAGATCTACGAGGACAACCAAGGCTCCATCGCGTTGGCCAAGAATCCCGAATTCCACAAGCGCACCAAGCACATTGACATTCGCTACCACTTTGTGCGCGAGAAGGTGGAAGACGGTCAAGTGGTGCTACAGTATGTTTCGACTACCGAAATGCTGGCCGACATCATGACGAAGGCGATCACTGCTGTGCAGTTCGAAGTTCTTCGGAGCAAGTTGGGGATCCAAGGCGCAACAGCTGTCAAGTCGAGTGGGAGTGTTGTCAAGAAGACGCCTCGACCAGCTGCGGCATACCGGTAAGATACCGGTATGACCTTCACTCAGTGGGACCGCAATCATTCCTGTGTTTACGGTACACTGATGATGGGACACTGATGATGGGACGCTGTTTACGCTACGGGGGTTATGGGATACGTGGGGACAAGATCATGGATACAAGATGGGCATCCACGTGGCAGTCGCTGATTGGCTGAAGTAACTCAGTATCCAGTAAAGAATCCAGTAGAGTGTATCCAGTAGAATATTCAGTAGGCTTAGAGGTAGCAAGGAGTTTGCGAACTAAGGACCTAAATCAATCACTTTGCATTTTGCCATCAACCGACCAAAGCCTTTTGGTTATGAGCCCAAGCCCCGTCTTCCCTGACCAAGACCCCGACTACGCCTTCGCCATGGACGCCACCCCGACCGCGACCGCCCGCATCAACAAGTTCGACGGAACCAACTTCCACACGTGGAAGTTCAAGATGCAGATGGTGCTCGAGGAGCGCGAACTGTGGGAAGTGACGAGTGGGGAAGTGAAGCTGGAGCACTGCCAGACCGCGGCGGATCAAGCGCTGTTTCGGAAGAAGTCGCGCAAGGCGCTGGCGATCGTCTGTCTCGCGATGGAGGATTCGCAACTGCCGTTGGTTCGCTCGGCCAAGGACGCGCATGATGCATGGTCAAGACTGGAAGGACACTTCGAGAAGAAGAGTTTGGCCAACAAGCTCTTTCTTCGTCGACGTTTCTTCACGACGATGATGGACGAAGGTGATGATGTGCTGGAACACATCAACAAGCTCAAGACGCTGGCGGAGCAGCTCGACGCGGTTGGCGCTCCGGTCAGCGAGGACGACTTGGTGATCACGCTTCTGGGAAGTCTGAGCGAGTCGTATCAGTTCCTCATCACGGCATTGGAATCGAGAGCCGACTCGTTGACGTGGGAGCTTGTGACGTCTCGGCTACTGCATGAGGACATGAAGCGCAAGGAACAAGGTGGCGGCGTCGACGGAGCCGCGCACGGTCAAGGTCAAGCGTTCATGGTCAACGACAACAAGCGCAGAGGACGTCCGGCGAAGAAGGCCGGGGCGTGCCACAACTGCGGCAAACAAGGACATTGGATCGCGGAGTGTCCCTCGCGGATCCAAGACAACAACAACCGGCAGCGGTCGCAGCGTGCTAATGTGGCGCGTGAAGACGAGGATGCCGGCGACTATCTTTTCTCGATTGGTGGTGGGAGCAACACCAAGTTGAATGACGTGTGGCTGGTCGACTCGGGTGCGACGCAGCACATGACGTGCTCCAAGAAGTTCATGAAGAACTACAAAACTTTCGACCCGGTGGACGTGCATCTCGCGGATGACGGTGTG
Organism: Phytophthora plurivora; assembly: GCA_030027945.1. Lineage (NCBI taxonomy): Eukaryota > Oomycota > Peronosporomycetes > Peronosporales > Peronosporaceae > Phytophthora > Phytophthora plurivora. The sequence continues at coordinate 748,472 of CP125271.1, forward strand.
GTGCAGGCGATTGGCAGTGGCGACATTGTGATGTCAATGAAGACTCCGCGCGGGACCAAGAAAGGTGTGCTCACGAACGTGTGGCACATTCCTAAGTTGTCGCGCAACTTGTTCTCCGTCGGACGCTTCACCAAGGACGTCGGACCGGTGATCTTCGAGCGCGACGGATGCTTCGCGGAGACCAAGGACATCAAGTGGAAGCTGGGTGCGCGAGCTGGCAAGGGACTGTTCAAGCTGTGCATGACACCAGTGGTGCCTGACGAGGCCAATGTGGCAAGTTCGAAGGATCGCAAAGGGGACACCACGTCGTACCTCTGGCACCTTCGACTTGGTCACATTGGCCATGGCGGTCTAGACGCCATCGTCAAGAAGAGCTACGGTGTTGGCATCGACATGATGTCGGTGAAGCAGTGGGAGCTGTGCGACGGATGCTCACTCGGCAAGCAAACGCGAGTGAGCTACATGAAGTCGTCTCCGAACCGTGCGAAGCAAGTGCTGGAGGTGATTCACAGCGATGTGTGCGGTCCCATGCAGACGCCAACTTTTGGTGGCAAGCGCTACTTCGTCACGTTCATCGATGACAAGTCGCACTTCTGTGTGGTGTACCTGCTGCGGAACAAGTCCGAGGTGGCTGCCAAGTTCGCTGAGTTTGTGGCGTTTGCTGAAACTCAGACCGGCAAGCGCGTGAAGACGCTTCGAAGTGACAACGGTGGCGAGTACACTTCCGGTGCGATGGCCAAGTTCTGTGCGGACCGTGGGATCGTGCAGAAGTTCACGCCGCCATACACGCCTCAGCTGAACGGAGTCGCCGAGCGCATGAATCGGACGCTGGTGGAGTGTGCTCGCTGTATGTTGGAACATGCTGGATTGTCCAAGACGTATTGGGGTGAAGCGGTGATGACAGCTACGTTCCTTCGCAACCGGTGTCCGACACGGGCCATCAGCCACGACAAGTCGCCACACCAAGTCTGGACCGGGAAGAAGCCGCTGCTGGCGAACCTGAAAGTGTTCGGTTGCCACGCATACGTGACGGTCCCGAAGGAGAAACGTACCAAGTTTGATGCTCAGTCGGTACGTTGCCGTTTCCTGGGGTACTCGGAGCACGAGAAAGCGTATCGGTTTGAAGAACTGGAGAGCGGTCGCGTGTTGGTGAGCCGCGACGCGCAGTTCATGGAAGACGTCTTCGACAGTGGGAGACGCAGTTACGATCAAGAAGTTGTTGTGGAACTTCAAGATGAAGAGGTGACGGATCAAGATTCATCGCAATCGGATGACGACAACGAAGAAGAGGAAGAAGCTGTGCGGGACGAAGACTTCGAGCCCGGCAGCAAGCGACACCCGCGGACGCAGTCACTGGAGGAAGCCGTGGAGGTTCCAAGTGCCAAGCGGTATGCGTCGCAGACTCGACACAGACTCTGGACGAGATGTCTGCTGTGGCTCAAGAAAGTCAAGACTTCGAAGCTGCATACGTCGTGGATTCAGTGGAAAATGCCGACCACATTCAAGTCGGCGATGGAATCCAGCGACGCAGTCAAGTGGAAGGAGGCCTGCGACTCGGAAGTTAAGTCACTTCACAAGAACGACACATGGAATGTCGTACCATTGCCGAAGGG
>CP125271.1:750184-788546 GCA_030027945.1 Phytophthora plurivora
AACGCTACTCGATCGTAGTCGTAGTCGTAGTTGTCGTCGTCGTTTCGCCACTGGATGTTGTTGGCCCCGCGTCCACGGCCGTTGCCGCCGCGTCTTGGGCCCCGATTCTCGTCCTTCTGCTTGGTCCAGCACTTGTCAACCGTGTGCCCCAATTTTTCCGCAGTACGTACACTGGCGAGACTCTCGGTCGGTGTTGAAAGCCTTGGCCGCATTCTCCGTCTTCACCGTCGCCGTCTTCTCGCCTTGTCTCTTGATGTGCTCATTCGTGAGCACCTTCACGACGTCTTGCGACCGCAGTTCAGCGCTGCTCATCTCCAAGTTCAGCACGACGTTCTCGTAGCTCTTGGGGAGGCTGCGCAACAAGCAGATCGCCACGTCCTCGTCCTCCATCTTGGCACCGATGCTGCTGAGCTTGGCGCTGATGTTGAGGACCTCGTTGCAATGATGCAAGACGTTGCCGCCTTCCGACATCTCCATGCTGAAGAGTTGGCGCTTCAGGTAGATGCGTCCAGCCTTCTGCGAACCACCGTACAGCGTCTTCAGGCGCGTCCACGCAACCCACGCTTCCTCGCAGTCGTCGACCACATGGTGGTAGTCCGCGTCCATGTGGAGCAACATCAGTCCGAACGCGATGTTGCTCGACTTGACGTAGTCGTCCTTGGCCCGCGAGTCCGTGAAGCTTGGCGTCGTCTCGCGGTTCACGACATGCCACGTCGACTTGGTCAGGAACACGCCACGCATGTAGCGGTTCCACGTCGCGTAGTTGTCCCCGTTGAACTTGTCAATGGAGACCTTGGTCGAGGCGTCTTGCGCAGAGGACATGGTGCTTGGGCTCATAACCTGATGGAAGGTATGGATCTTGGACACGAAGCTTGGACGAAGCGGAGGGAGGGACGTCGCAGACGGCGGGACCGGAGCGAAGACACTTGAGGGGTAGAATGAAGATTCGAAAGTGATTGAATTGTTGGAGCTTACACCCTACTGTTATAGACACGCGACCCTGCGTCCTATCACCTAGTGCATCTAATCAACCATCACTCACCGGTGTTCGTCCAATCATCCTACTCGTCTAATCATCGGTGGCGTAAACAACTTACCGTAATCACCATAATCAACGTGGGTTCGGATTGGACCGGTTCGGGTTAACCGGTTCACGGTTAATAACCGATACCAAACCGGTAACCCTCAATAATCTTCTTGAAGTTCTTCATGTACTCCTTCGAGTACGTCATGTGCTGCGTCGCACCCGAGTCGACCAGCCACATGCCACTTGACTTGGAGGCATCCTTGTTGCTTCCAACCGAAAAGAGGAAGTCGCCAGAGTTGTCTTCACTCTGCGCGACATTCGCTCGTTGCGGCCTCTGCCGCTCCGCGTTCTCGCGGATCCGCACCGGACACTTGGCGATCCAATGTCCGTGCTCCCCACAGTAGTGACAGGTGCTGCTTGTCTTCTGCGCTTGCCGTCCCTTGTACTTGCCGTTGCCGCTTGTCATGAACGCTTGACCTTGACCGTGCGCGGCTCCGTCGACGCCGCCACCTTGTTCCTTGCGCTTCATGTCCTCATGCAGTAGCCGAGACGTCACGAGTTCCCACGTCAACGAGTCGGCTCTCGACTCCAATGCCGTGATGAGGAACTGATACGACTCGCTCAGACTTCCCAGAAGCGTGATCACCAAGTCGTCCTCGCTGACCGGAGCGCCAACCGCGTCGAGCTGCTCCGCCAGCGTCTTGAGCTTGTTGATGTGTTCCAGCACATCATCACCTTCGTCCATCATCGTCGTGAAGAAACGTCGACGAAGAAAGAGCTTGTTGGCCAAACTCTTCTTCTCGAAGTGTCCTTCCAGTCTTGACCATGCATCATGCGCGTCCTTGGCCGAGCGAACCAACGGCAGTTGCGAATCCTCCATCGCGAGACAGATGATCGCCAGCGCCTTGCGCGACTTCTTCCGAAACAGCGCTTGATCCGTCGCGGTCTGGCAGTGCTCCAGCTTCACTTCCCCACTCGTCACTTCCCACAGTTCGCGCTCCTCGAGCACCATCTGCATCTTGAACTTCCACGTGTGGAAGTTGGTTCCGTCGAACTTGTTGATGCGGGCGGTCGCGGTCGGGGTGGCGTCCATGGCGAAGGCGTAGTCGGGGTCTTGGTCAGGGAAGACGGGGCTTGGGCTCATAACCAAAAGGCTTTGGTCGGTTGATGGCAAAATGCAAAGTGATTGATTTAGGTCCTTAGTTCGCAAACTCCTTGCTACCTCTAAGCCTACTGAATATTCTACTGGATACACTCTACTGGATTCTTTACTGGATACTGAGTTACTTCAGCCAATCAGCGACTGCCACGTGGATGCCCATCTTGTATCCACAATCTTGTCCCCACGTATCCCATAACCCCCGTAGCGTAAACAGCGTCCCATCATCAGTGTCCCGTAATCACCGTCCCGTAATCACAGGAATGATTGCGGTCCCACTGAGTGATGGTCATACCGGTATCCTACCGGTATGCCGCAGCTGGTCGAGGCGTCTTCTTGACAACATGAAGGAGCTGGTGTTCTGCGCGGTCCCCGAAGGTGTTGATCTCGACGGCGACTTCGACTGCCTGGAATTGGTGAAGGCGATCTACGGTCTCAAGCAAGCTTCGCGCGTGTGGAACGAGACCTTCGACGAGTTCGTGTGCTCTATCGGCTTTCAAGTTTCGGCCTTCGACCCATGCCTCTACATCAAGATCGTTGACGGTCACTGCGTGCTCGTGCTGGTCTACGTGGATGACGTGCTGATTACCGGAAGTTCATATTGAGGGTTACCGGTTTGGTATCGGTTATTAACCGTGAACCGGTTAACCCGAACCGGTCCAATCCGAACCCACGTTGATTATGGTGATTACGGTAAGTTGTTTACGCCACCGATGATTAGACGAGTAGGATGATTGGACGAACACCGGTGAGTGATGGTTAATTAGATGCACTAGGTGATAGGACGCAGGGTCGCGTGTCTATAACAGTAGGGTGTAAGCTCCAACAATTCAATCACTTTCGAATCTTCATTCTACCCCTCAAGTGTCTTCGCTCCGGTCCCGCCGTCTGCGACGTCCCTCCCTCCGCTTCGTCCAAGCTTCGTGTCCAAGATCCATACCTTCCATCAGGTTATGAGCCCAAGCACCATGTCCTCTGCCCAAGACGCCTCGACCAAGGTCTCCATCGACAAGTTCAACGGAGACAACTACGCGACGTGGAACCGCTACATGCGTGGCGTGTTCCTGACCAAGTCGACGTGGCATGTCGTGAACCGGGAGACGACGCCAAGCTTCACGGACTCGCGGGCCAAGGACGACTACGTCAAGTCGAGCAACATCGCGTTCGGACTGATGTTGCTCCACATGGACGCGGACTACCACCATGTGGTCGACGACTGCGAGGAAGCGTGGGTTGCCTGGTCGCGCCTGAAGACGCTGTACGGTGGTTCGCAGAAGGCTGGACGCATCTACCTGAAGCGCCAACTCTTCAGCATGGAGATGTCGGAAGGCGGCAACGTCTTGCATCATTGCAACGAGGTCCTCAACATCAGCGCCAAGCTCAGCAGCATCGGTGCCAAGATGGAGGACGAGGACGTGGCGATCTGCTTGTTGCGCAGTCTCCCCAAGAGCTACGAGAACGTCGTGCTGAACTTGGAGATGAGCAGCGCTGAACTGCGGTCGCAAGACGTCGTGAAGGTGCTCACGAACGAGCACATCAAGCGGCAAGGCGAGAAGACGGCGACGGTGAAGACGGAGAACGCGGCCAAGGCGTTCAATACCGACCGAGAGTCTCGCCAATGTACGTACTGCGGGAAATTGGGGCACACGATTGACAAGTGCTGGACCAAGCAGAAGGACGAGAATCGGGGCCCAAGACGCGGCGGCAACGGCCGTGGACGCGGGGCCAACAACATCCAGTGGCGAAACGACAGCGACGGCTACGACTACGACTACGATCGAGTAGCGTTCGCGGTTTCACTGGAATGTGGGGTTTCGACGGGCAAGAATGTGTCCGGGATGTGGGCGATCGACAGCGGCGCAACGCACCACATCTGCAACGACAAGGCCAAGTTCGCCCATTTGATCGAGCGAAACGAAGGCGAACTTTCGGTGGCCGACGGCAACAAGGCGGCCATCATGGGTGTGGGGACCATCGTGGAACAAGTGGTCCTGCCCAACGGCGACGAGCGCGAGATCGAGATCAAGAACGCGCTGTACGTCCCAAGCATGAGCAAGAATCTGCTTTCGGTACCGCAGATCAACAAAAGTGGCAAGTTCCAAGTCGTGTTCGATGGCGCCAAGATGCAGATTGCGCGCAAGGACTCCAAGCAAGTGGTGGCGACGGCAAACCTCGTGGATGGACTCTACTGGCTGATGACGCCTCAGCGATCGGCGAATGCGGCGACGAGTGGCAAGATTGTCGACCTGCACGCGCGCATGGGTCACGCTCCGATTGAGGTGCTTCGCAAGATGGTCGACAACCACATGATCAAGGACGCGAAGGCACCTTCCAAGTCGAGCGGACCAAGTCTGTGTCGTGGTTGCCAGCAAGGTAAAATGGTCCAAAAACCGTTCCCAAGCAGCCATGACAAGCGCCGTTACGACACGTTCGAGTTGCTCCACTTCGACATCTGCGGACCCATGGAGGAAAACTCGCTTGGTGGCAGCAAGTACCTGCTGCTGATCGTGGACGAAGCCAGCGGATGCATGAAGGGTTTTTGCCTGCGTGCCAAGTCGGAGAGCGAAGACTGCATCAAGACGTACATCATGAAGGTGCAGAAGCAGTTCGGCAAGAAGGTCAAGTTTGTGCGGCACGACGGAGCTCGTGAGTTTGCGACCAACTCGCTCAAGGACTTCTACGAAGACGAAGGCATCGAGCAGCAAACCACGGTTCCGTACGCGCACCAGACGAACGGCACGGCAGAGCGAGCTATCCGGACTATCGTCACGATCGGCCGCAGCATGCTGCATCACGCCAAGCTGGACAAGTGTTTCTGGGCTGAGGCGGCCATGACGGCCATCTACGTGAAGAATCGTCTGCCGTCACCCAAGATCGAGCACAAGACTCCGTTCGAGATCGTGTACAAGTCCAAGCCGAGTGTGAAGCACATGCGTGTGTTCGGCTGTCGGACGTTCATCCTGACTCCGAAGGAGAAGCGGCTCAAGTGGGATCCCAAGGCTCGCGCCGGACTGTTCCTGGGTTACGAAGAAGTGTCCAAGGCGTATCGACTTTATGACATCGAGGCGGGGCAGGTGGTGATCAGTCGCGATGTCAACTTCGATGAGTCGACCTTTGGACTTTCACCGACGATTTCCGATGAAGATGTCGACGACCTGGACTTCGAATCGCTCGACATCGACAATGATGGTTCCCGCCAGACGGAGTACACGCAGGCAGGGAAGCGCAAGAGCCGCCCGAGTGACGAAGATGAAGCTGCCAGAAGACCGCGAGCTGTGCGTCATCGACCTGGACTGGAAGAAGCAAGTGCGCCGAACTACTCCTCTCCGCACCGAGCAGACGCAGACGAAGAAGAAAAGTATGGAGATAAAGATGACGATTCGACTCCACCAGTGTTTTGGCGTGCAAGTGCCAATGCCGTTGAAGCAGGCGACCTATCGGAGCCGACGACGTTTCAAGAGGCGGTGAACGGCCCGGACCAAGTGCACTGGCGCAAGGCAATTCGTGCTGAGCTCGAGTCGATGCGACTTCGTGGTGTGTTTCGTGCTGCCAAGTTGCCTAACGGACAACGCGCCATCGGTACCAAGTGGGTGTTCAAGATCAAGCGCAAAGCGGACGGATCGATCGAGAAGTACAAGGCGCGCCTCGTGGCCAAGGGGTTCAAGCAGAAGTACGGCATCGACTACACCGAGACGTTCTCGCCCGTGGTCAAGTACGTGACGCTGCGCATGGTGATCGCGATTGCCAAGTATTTTGGCTGGCCTCTCGATCAACTCGACGTGGTGACAGCTTTCCTGTACGGGATAATGAAGGAGCTGGTGTTCTGCGCGGTCCCCGAAGGTGTTGATCTCGACGGCGACTTCGACTGCCTGGAATTGGTGAAGGCGATCTACGGTCTCAAGCAAGCTTCGCGCGTGTGGAACGAGACCTTCGACGAGTTCGTGTGCTCTATCGGCTTTCAAGTTTCGGCCTTCGACCCATGCCTCTACATCAAGATCGTTGACGGTCACTGCGTGCTCGTGCTGGTCTACGTGGATGACGTGCTGATTACCGGAAGTTCATATTGAGGGTTACCGGTTTGGTATCGGTTATTAACCGTGAACCGGTTAACCCGAACCGGTCCAATCGAACCCACGTTGATTATGGTGATTACGGTAAGTTGTTTACGCCACCGATGATTAGACGAGTAGGATGATTGGACGAACACCGGTGAGTGATGGTTAATTAGATGCACTAGGTGATAGGACGCAGGGTCGCGTGTCTATAACAGTAGGGTGTAAGCTCCAACAATTCAATCACTTTCGAATCTTCATTCTACCCCTCAAGTGTCTTCGCTCCGGTCCCGCCGTCTGCGACGTCCCTCCCTCCGCTTCGTCCAAGCTTCGTGTCCAAGATCCATACCTTCCATCAGGTTATGAGCCCAAGCACCATGTCCTCTGCCCAAGACGCCTCGACCAAGGTCTCCATTGACAAGTTCAACGGGGACAACTACGCGACGTGGAACCGCTACATGCGTGGCGTGTTCCTGACCAAGTCGACGTGGCATGTCGTCAACCGGGAGACGACGCCAAGCTTCACGGACTCGCGGGCCAAGGACGACTACGTCAAGTCGAGCAACATCGCGTTCGGACTGATGTTGCTCCACATGGACGCGGACTACCACCATGTGGTCGACGACTGCGAGGAAGCGTGGGTTGCCTGGTCGCGCCTGAAGACGCTGTACGGTGGTTCGCAGAAGGCTGGACGCATCTACCTGAAGCGCCAACTCTTCAGCATGGAGATGTCGGAAGGCGGCAACGTCTTGCATCATTGCAACGAGGTCCTCAACATCAGCGCCAAGCTCAGCAGCATCGGTGCCAAGATGGAGGACGAGGACGTGGCGATCTGCTTGTTGCGCAGTCTCCCCAAGAGCTACGAGAACGTCGTGCTGAACTTGGAGATGAGCAGCGCTGAACTGCGGTCGCAAGACGTCGTGAAGGTGCTCACGAACGAGCACATCAAGAGACAAGGCGAGAAGACGGCGACGGTGAAGACGGAGAACGCGGCCAAGGCGTTCAATACCGACCGAGAGTCTCGCCAATGTACGTACTGCGGGAAATTGGGGCACACGATTGACAAGTGCTGGACCAAGCAGAAGGACGAGAATCGGGGCCCAAGACGCGGCGGCAACGGCCGTGGACGCGGGGCCAACAACATCCAGTGGCGAAACGACAGCGACGGCTACGACTACGACTACGATCGAGTAGCGTTCGCGGTTTCACTGGAATGTGGGGTTTCGACGGGCAAGAATGTGTCCGGGATGTGGGCGATCGACAGCGGCGCAACGCACCACATCTGCAACGACAAGGCCAAGTTCGCCCATTTGATCGAGCGAAACGAAGGCGAACTTTCGGTGGCCGACGGCAACAAGGCGGCCATCATGGGTGTGGGGACCATCGTGGAACAAGTGGTCCTGCCCAACGGCGACGAGCGCGAGATCGAGATCAAGAACGCGCTGTACGTGCCAAGCATGAGCAAGAATCTGCTTTCGGTACCGCAGATCAACAAAAGTGGCAAGTTTCAAGTGGTGTTCGACGGCGCCAAGATGCAGATTGCGCACAAGGGCTCCAAGCAAGTGGTGGCGACGGCAAACCTCGTGGATGGACTCTACTGGCTGATGACGCCTCAGCGATCGGCGAATGCGGCGACGAGTGGCAAGATTGTCGACCTGCACGCGCGCATGGGTCACGCTCCGGTTGAAGTGCTTCGCAAGATGGTCGACAACCACATGATCAAGGACGCGAAGGCACCTTCCAAGTCGAGCGGACCAAGTCTGTGTCGCGGATGCCAACAAGGGAAAATGGTCCAAAAACCGTTCCCAAGCAACCGTGACAAGCGTCGCTACGACACGTTCGAGTTGCTCCACTTCGACATCTGCGGACCCATGGAGAAAAACTCGCTTGGTGGCAGCAAGTATTTGCTGCTGATCGTGGACGAAGCCAGCGGATGCATGAAGGGTTTCTGCCTGCGTGCCAAGTCGGAGAGCGAAGACTGCATCAAGACGTACATCATGAAGGTGCAGAAGCAGTTCGGCAAGAAGGTCAAGTTTGTGCGGCACGACGGCGCTCGTGAGTTTGCGACCAACTCGCTCAAGGACTTCTACGAAGACGAAGGCATCGAGCAGCAAACCACGGTTCCGTACGCGCACCAGACGAACGGCACGGCAGAGCGAGCTATCCGGACTATTGTCACGATCGGCCGCAGCATGCTGCATCACGCCAAGCTGGACAAGTGTTTCTGGGCTGAGGCGGCCATGACGGCCATCTACGTGAAGAATCGTCTGCCGTCACCCAAGATCGAGCACAAGACTCCGTTCGAGATCGTGTACAAGTCCAAGCCGAGTGTGAAGCACATGCGTGTGTTCGGCTGTCGGACGTTCATCCTGACTCCGAAGGAGAAGCGGCTCAAGTGGGATCCCAAGGCTCGCGCCGGACTGTTCCTGGGTTACGAAGAAGTGTCCAAGGCGTATCGACTTTATGACATCGAGGCGGGGCAGGTGGTGATCAGTCGCGATGTCAACTTCGATGAGTCGACCTTTGGACTTTCACCGACGATTTCCGATGAAGATGTCGACGACCTGGACTTCGAATCGCTCGACATCGACAATGATGGTTCCCGCCAGACGGAGTACACGCAGGCAGGGAAGCGCAAGAGCCGCCCGAGTGACGAAGATGAAGCTGCCAGAAGACCGCGAGCTGTGCGTCATCGACCTGGACTGGAAGAAGCAAGTGCGCCGAACTACTCCTCTCCGCACCGAGCAGACGCAGACGAAGAAGAAAAGTATGGAGATAAAGATGACGATTCGACTCCACCAGTGTTTTGGCGTGCAAGTGCCAATGCCGTTGAAGCAGGCGACCTATCGGAGCCGACGACGTTTCAAGAGGCGGTGAACGGCCCGGACCAAGTGCACTGGCGCAAGGCAATTCGTGCTGAGCTCGAGTCGATGCGACTTCGTGGTGTGTTTCGTGCTGCCAAGTTGCCTAACGGACAACGCGCCATCGGTACCAAGTGGGTGTTCAAGATCAAGCGCAAAGCGGACGGATCGATCGAGAAGTACAAGGCGCGCCTCGTGGCCAAGGGGTTCAAGCAGAAGTACGGCATCGACTACACCGAGACGTTCTCGCCCGTCGTCAAGTACGTGACGCTGCGCATGGTGATCGCGATTGCCAAGTATTTTGGCTGGCCTCTCGATCAACTCGACGTGGTGACAGCTTTCCTGTACGGGATAATGAAGGAGCTGGTGTTCTGCGCGGTCCCCGAAGGTGTTGATCTCGACGGCGACTTCGACTGCCTGGAATTGGTGAAGGCGATCTACGGTCTCAAGCAAGCTTCGCGCGTGTGGAACGAGACCTTCGACGAGTTCGTGTGCTCTATCGGCTTTCAAGTTTCGGCCTTCGACCCATGCCTCTACATCAAGATCGTTGACGGTCACTGCGTGCTCGTGCTGGTCTACGTGGATGACGTGCTGATTACCGGAAGTTCATATTGAGGGTTACCGGTTTGGTATCGGTTATTAACCGTGAACCGGTTAACCCGAACCGGTCCAATCCGAACCCACGTTGATTATGGTGATTACGGTAAGTTGTTTACGCCACCGATGATTAGACGAGTAGGATGATTGGACGAACACCGGTGAGTGATGGTTAATTAGATGCACTAGGTGATAGGACGCAGGGTCGCGTGTCTATAACAGTAGGGTGTAAGCTCCAACAATTCAATCACTTTCGAATCTTCATTCTACCCCTCAAGTGTCTTCGCTCCGGTCCCGCCGTCTGCGACGTCCCTCCCTCCGCTTCGTCCAAGCTTCGTGTCCAAGATCCATACCTTCCATCAGGTTATGAGCCCAAGCACCATGTCCTCTGCCCAAGACGCCTCGACCAAGGTCTCCATCGACAAGTTCAACGGGGACAACTACGCGACGTGGAACCGCTACATGCGTGGCGTGTTCCTGACCAAGTCGACGTGGCATGTCGTCAACCGGGAGACGACGCCAAGCTTCACGGACTCGCGGGCCAAGGACGACTACGTCAAGTCGAGCAACATCGCGTTCGGACTGATGTTGCTCCACATGGACGCGGACTACCACCATGTGGTCGACGACTGCGAGGAAGCGTGGGTTGCCTGGTCGCGCCTGAAGACGCTGTACGGTGGTTCGCAGAAGGCTGGACGCATCTACCTGAAGCGCCAACTCTTCAGCATGGAGATGTCGGAAGGCGGCAACGTCTTGCATCATTGCAACGAGGTCCTCAACATCAGCGCCAAGCTCAGCAGCATCGGTGCCAAGATGGAGGACGAGGACGTGGCGATCTGCTTGTTGCGCAGTCTCCCCAAGAGCTACGAGAACGTCGTGCTGAACTTGGAGATGAGCAGCGCTGAACTGCGGTCGCAAGACGTCGTGAAGGTGCTCACGAATGAGCACATCAAGAGACAAGGCGAGAAGACGGCGACGGTGAAGACGGAGAACGCGGCCAAGGCGTTCAATACCGACCGAGAGTCTCGCCAATGTACGTACTGCGGGAAATTGGGGCACACGATTGACAAGTGCTGGACCAAGCAGAAGGACGAGAATCGGGGCCCAAGACGCGGCGGCAACGGCCGTGGACGCGGGGCCAACAACATCCAGTGGCGAAACGACAGCGACGGCTACGACTACGACTACGATCGAGTAGCGTTCGCGGTTTCACTGGAATGTGGGGTTTCGACGGGCAAGAATGTGTCCGGGATGTGGGCGATCGACAGCGGCGCAACGCACCACATCTGCAACGACAAGGCCAAGTTCGCCCATTTGATCGAGCGAAACGAAGGCGAACTTTCGGTGGCCGACGGCAACAAGGCGGCCATCATGGGTGTGGGGACCATCGTGGAACAAGTGGTCCTGCCCAACGGCGACGAGCGCGAGATCGAGATCAAGAACGCGCTGTACGTGCCAAGCATGAGCAAGAATCTGCTTTCGGTACCGCAGATCAACAAAAGTGGCAAGTTTCAAGTGGTGTTCGACGGCGCCAAGATGCAGATTGCGCACAAGGGCTCCAAGCAAGTGGTGGCGACGGCAAACCTCGTGGATGGACTCTACTGGCTGATGACGCCTCAGCGATCGGCGAATGCGGCGACGAGTGGCAAGATTGTCGACCTGCACGCGCGCATGGGTCACGCTCCGGTTGAAGTGCTTCGCAAGATGGTCGACAACCACATGATCAAGGACGCGAAGGCACCTTCCAAGTCGAGCGGACCAAGTCTGTGTCGCGGATGCCAACAAGGGAAAATGGTCCAAAACCGTTCCCAAGCAACCGTGACAAGCGTCGCTACGACACGTTCGAGTTGCTCCACTTCGACATCTGCGGACCCATGGAGAAAAACTCGCTTGGTGGCAGCAAGTATTTGCTGCTGATCGTGGACGAAGCCAGCGGATGCATGAAGGGTTTCTGCCTGCGTGCCAAGTCGGAGAGCGAAGACTGCATCAAGACGTACATCATGAAGGTGCAGAAGCAGTTCGGCAAGAAGGTCAAGTTTGTGCGGCACGACGGCGCTCGTGAGTTTGCGACCAACTCGCTCAAGGACTTCTACGAAGACGAAGGCATCGAGCAGCAAACCACGGTTCCGTACGCGCACCAGACGAACGGCACGGCAGAGCGAGCTATCCGGACTATTGTCACGATCGGCCGCAGCATGCTGCATCACGCCAAGCTGGACAAGTGTTTCTGGGCTGAGGCGGCCATGACAGCCATCTACGTGAAGAATCGTCTGCCGTCACCCAAGATCGAGCACAAGACTCCGTTCGAGATCGTGTACAAGTCCAAGCCGAGTGTGAAGCACATGCGTGTGTTCGGCTGTCGGACGTTCATCCTGACTCCGAAGGAGAAGCGGCTCAAGTGGGATCCCAAGGCTCGCGCCGGACTGTTCCTGGGTTACGAAGAAGTGTCCAAGGCGTATCGACTTTATGACATCGAGGCGGGGCAGGTGGTGATCAGTCGCGATGTCAACTTCGATGAGTCGACCTTTGGACTTTCACCGACGATTTCCGATGAAGATGTCGACGACCTGGACTTCGAATCGCTCGACATCGACAATGATGGTTCCCGCCAGACGGAGTACACGCAGGCAGGGAAGCGCAAGAGCCGCCCGAGTGACGAAGATGAAGCTGCCAGAAGACCGCGAGCTGTGCGTCATCGACCTGGACTGGAAGAAGCAAGTGCGCCGAACTACTCCTCTCCGCACCGAGCAGACGCAGACGAAGAAGAAAAGTATGGAGATGAAGATGACGATTCGACTCCACCAGTGTTTTGGCGTGCAAGTGCCAATGCCGTTGAAGCAGGCGACCTATCGGAGCCGACGACGTTTCAAGAGGCGGTGAACGGCCCGGACCAAGTGCACTGGCGCAAGGCAATTCGTGCTGAGCTCGAGTCGATGCGACTTCGTGGTGTGTTTCGTGCTGCCAAGTTGCCTAACGGACAACGCACCATCGGTACCAAGTGGGTGTTCAAGATCAAGCGCAAAGCGGACGGATCGATCGAGAAGTACAAGGCGCGCCTCGTGGCCAAGGGGTTCAAGCAGAAGTACGGCATCGACTACACCGAGACGTTCTCGCCCGTGGTCAAGTACGTGACGCTGCGCATGGTGATCGCGATTGCCAAGTACTACGGATGGCCCCTCGACCAACTCGACGTGGTGACAGCTTTCCTATACGGGATAATGAAGGAGCTGGTGTTCTGCGTGGTCCCCGAAGGTGTTGATCTCGACGGTGACTTCGACTGCCTGGAATTGGTGAAGGCGATCTACGGTCTCAAGCAAGCTTCGCGCGTGTGGAACGAGACCTTCGACGAGTTCGTGTGCTCTATCGGCTTTCAAGTTTCGGCCTTCGACCCATGCCTCTACATCAAGATCGTTGACGGTCACTGCGTGCTCGTGCTGGTCTACGTGGATGACGTGCTGATTACCGGAAGTTCACCCGAACTGATCTCACGCACGAAGACCGACCTCAAGACACGCTTCGAGATGACCGACAGCGGCAAGTGCGCGTTCGTTCTTGGGATCGAGTTGGTGGACGGCCCGGACGGCAGCGTGACGATGTGTCAACGCCGCTATGTCGATGACATTCTCAAGCGTTTTGGTATGGACGAGTGCAAGGCTGTGGTGAGTCCCGTCGACATAAGCACTCGACTGATTTCAAGTGACGCAGCGACCAAGGTGAACGCTCCGTTTCGCGAAGCTGTTGGTGCTCTGATGCACTTGATGACTGCTACTCGCCCGGACATCGCGTACGCCGTTGGCTATGTGTCGCGCTTCATGGAGAACCCTCAAGAAGAACACTGGGTTGCGGTCAAGCGTATCTTTCGCTACCTGCAAGGCACCAAGACGCATGGGATCTGCTTCAAGCCGAGTGACAACATCGACTTTCGTGGATACTCGGACGCGGACTGGGCTGGCGACCTCGCGGACCGCAAGTCGACTTCCGGCTACACGTTCATGCTGATGGGTGCACCGGTGAGCTGGGGCAGCAAGAAGCAGTCAAGTGTTTCGCTGTCTACAAGTGAGGCGGAGTACATCGCACTCAGTCTGGCGATCCAAGAGGGCAAGTGGATTCATCGCCTGCTGTGCGAGATTCTGGCGGCCGCTAATGAGACTGGACCCGAGCTCATGATCCGCGAAGACAACCAGTCGTGCATCAAGATGACGAAGAACCCAGTGAACCACGGTCGCGCCAAGCACATCGACATCAAGTACCACCACATCCGCGATGAAGTCAAGCGCGGTGAAGTGAAGCTCGAGTATTGCGAGACTTCTGTGATGCTGGCGGACATCATGACGAAGGCTCTCGCGGGACCACGCCATACGGATCTGACGGCTGCTCTCGGCATCCACGCGTGTTCGCATTGAGGGGGCGTATTGAGGGTTACCGGTTTGGTATCGGTTATTAACCGTGAACCGGTTAACCCGAACCGGTCCAATCCGAACCCACGTTGATTATGGTGATTACGGTAAGTTGTTTACGCCACCGATGATTAGACGAGTAGGATGATTGGACGAACACCGGTGAGTGATGGTTAATTAGATGCACTAGGTGATAGGACGCAGGGTCGCGTGTCTATAACAGTAGGGTGTAAGCTCCAACAATTCAATCACTTTCGAATCTTCATTCTACCCCTCAAGTGTCTTCGCTCCGGTCCCGCCGTCTGCGACGTCCCTCCCTCCGCTTCGTCCAAGCTTCGTGTCCAAGATCCATACCTTCCATCAGTTCACCCGAACTGATCTCACGCACGAAGACCGACCTCAAGACACGCTTCGAGATGACCGACAGCGGCAAGTGCGCGTTCGTTCTTGGGATCGAGTTGGTGGACGGCCCGGACGGCAGCGTGACGATGTGTCAGCGCCGCTATGTGGATGACATTCTCAAGCGTTTTGGTATGGACGAGTGCAAGGCCGTGGTGAGTCCCGTCGACATAAGCACTCGACTGATTTCAAGTGACGCAGCGACCAAGGTGAACGCTCCGTTTCGCGAAGCTGTTGGTGCTCTGATGCACTTGATGACTGCCACGCGCCCGGACATCGCGTACGCCGTTGGCTATGTGTCGCGCTTCATGGAGAACCCTCAAGAAGAACACTGGGTTGCGGTCAAGCGTATCTTTCGCTACCTGCAAGGCACCAAGACGCATGGGATCTGCTTCAAGCCGAGTGACAACATCGACTTTCGTGGATACTCGGACGCGGACTGGGCTGGCGACCTCGCGGACCGCAAGTCGACTTCCGGCTACACGTTCATGCTGATGGGTGCACCGGTGAGCTGGGGCAGCAAGAAGCAATCAAGTGTTTCGCTGTCTACGAGTGAGGCGGAGTACATCGCACTCAGTCTGGCGATCCAAGAGGGCAAGTGGATTCATCGCCTGCTGTGCGAGATTCTGGCGGCCGCTAATGAGACTGGACCCGAGCTCATGATCCGCGAAGACAACCAGTCGTGCATCAAGATGACGAAGAACCCAGTGAACCACGGTCGCGCCAAGCACATCGACATCAAGTACCACCACATCCGCGATGAAGTCAAGCGTGGTGAAGTCAAGCTCGAGTACTGCGAGACTTCTGTGATGCTAGCGGACATCATGACGAAGGCTCTCGCGGGACCACGCCATACGGATCTGACGGCGGCTCTCGGCATTCGTGGGACTTCGCATTGAGGGGGCGTATTGAGGGTTACCGGTTTGGTATCGGTTATTAACCGTGAACCGGTTAACCCGAACCGGTCCAATCCGAACCCACGTTGATTATGGTGATTACGGTAAGTTGTTTACGCCACCGATGATTAGACGAGTAGGATGATTGGACGAACACCGGTGAGTGATGGTTGATTAGATGCACTAGGTGATAGGACGCAGGGTCGCGTGTCTATAACAGTAGGGTGTAAGCTCCAACAATTCAATCACTTTCGAATCTTCATTCTACCCCTCAAGTGTCTTCGCTCCGGTCCCGCCGTCTGCGACGTCCCTCCCTCCGCTTCGTCCAAGCTTCGTGTCCAAGATCCATACCTTCCATCAATCCCCGAAGAATTCTTGCCCGACGAGATGCTGCATTCGAGCGAGGTCGCAAACGCCACGCGATCGTAGCCGTAGTCGTAGTCGTCTTCATCATTACGCCATTGCGTAAAATTGGCTCCGCGTCCACGGCCGTTGCCGCCGCGTCTTGGGCCCCGATTGTCATCTTTCTGCTTGGTCCAGCACTTGTCAACCGTGTGCCCCAATTTTCCGCAGTATGTACACTCGCGAGAGTGCCGGTCGGTGTTGAACGCCTTGGCCGCATTCTCCGTCTTCACCGTCGCCGTCTTCTCGCCTTGCCGCTTGATGTGCTCGTTCGTGAGCACCTTCACAACGTCTTGCGACCGCAGTTCAGCGCTGCTCATCTCCAAGTTCAGCACGACGTTCTCGTAGCTCTTGGGGAGGCTGCGCAACAAGCAGATCGCCACGTCCTCGTCCTCCATCTTGGCACCGATGCTGCTGAGCTTGGCGCTGATGTTGAGGACCTCGTTGCAATGATGCAAGACGTTGCCGCCTTCCGACATCTCCATGCTGAAGAGTTGGCGCTTCAGGTAGATGCGTCCAGCCTTCTGCGAACCACCGTACAGCGTCTTTAGGCGCGACCAGGCGGTCCACGCTTCCTCGCAGTCGTCAACCACATGATGGTAGTCCGCATTCATGTGGAGCAACATCAGTCCGAACGCGATGTTGCTGGACTTGACGTAGTCGTCCTTGGCCCGCGAGTCCGTGAAGCTTGGCGTCGTCTCGCGGTTCACGACATGCCACGTCGACTTGGTCAGGAACACGCCACGCATGTAGCGGTTCCACGTCGCGTAGTTGTCCCCGTTGAACTTGTCGATGGAGACCTTGGCCGAGGTGTCTTGCGCAGAGGACATGGTACTTGGGCTCATAACCTGAAGAACGGTGTAGTTGAAGAGACGAAGCTTGGACGAAGCGGAAGAGTGAGCACGCTTGGGCGAGACCGGAGCGAAGACCACTTGAGGGGAAGAAGGAAGATTCGAAAGTGATTGATTTATCGGAGTTAGTTGTTTGGCCTACCACAAAGAAACGCGGTCACGCGTCCAATCAATCTACTCGTCTAATCACTACTGCCGTAATCATCATGGCGTAAACATGCGGTTCGGATTGGACCGGTTCGGTTAACCGGTTAATGGGTACAAACCACACTTAACCGGAAACCCTCAGTACAGCCGTCAACCTGCAACAGGTTGCGAAGGAACGTAGCTGTCATCACCGCTTCACCCCAATACGTCTTGGACAACCCGGCGTGCTCCAGCATACAGCGAGCACACTCCACCAGCGTCCGATTCATGCGCTCGGCGACTCCGTTCAGCTGAGGCGTGTATGGCGGCGTGAACTTCTGCACGATCCCACGGTCCGCACAGAACTTGGCCATCGCACCGGAAGTGTACTCGCCACCGTTGTCACTTCGAAGCGTCTTCACGCGCTTGCCGGTCTGAGTTTCAGCCATTGCGACGAACTCTGCAAACTTGTCGGCCACCTCGGACTTGTTCCGCAGCAAGTACACCACACAGAAGTGCGACTTGTCATCGATGAACGTGACGAAGTAGCGCTTGCCACCAAACGTTGGCGTCTGTTGCAGGTTGACGGCTGTACTGAGGGTTTCCGGTTAAGTGTGGTTTGTACCCATTAACCGGTTAACCGAACCGGTCCAATCCGAACCGCATGTTTACGCCATGATGATTACGGCAGTAGTGATTAGACGAGTAGATTGATTGGACGCGTGACCGCGTTTCTTTGTGGTAGGCCAAACAACTAACTCCGATAAATCAATCACTTTCGAATCTTCCTTCTTCCCCTCAAGTGGTCTTCGCTCCGGTCTCGCCCAAGCGTGCTCACTCTTCCGCTTCGTCCAAGCTTCGTCTCTTCAACTACACCGTTCTTCAGGTTATGAGCCCAAGTACCATGTCCTCTGCGCAAGACACCTCGGCCAAGGTCTCCATCGACAAGTTCAACGGAGACAACTACGCGACGTGGAACCGCTACATGCGTGGCGTGTTCCTGACCAAGTCGGTGTGGCATGTCGTGAACCGGGAGACGACTCCGAGCTTCACGGACTCGCGGGCCAAGGACGACTACGTCAAGTCCAGCAACATCGCGTTCGGACTGATGTTGCTCCACATGAATGCGGACTACCATCATGTGGTTGACGACTGCGAGGAAGCGTGGGTTGCCTGGACGCGCCTAAAGACGCTGTACGGTGGTTCGCAGAAGGCTGGACGCATCTACCTGAAGCGCCAACTCTTCAGCATGGAGATGTCGGAAGGCGGCAACGTCTTGCATCATTGCAACGAGGTCCTCAACATCAGCGCCAAGCTCAGCAGCATCGGTGCCAAGATGGAGGACGAGGACGTGGCGATCTGCTTGTTGCGCAGCCTCCCCAAGAGCTACGAGAACGTCGTGCTGAACTTGGAGATGAGCAGCGCTGAACTGCGGTCGCAAGACGTTGTGAAGGTGCTCACGAACGAGCACATCAAGCGGCAAGGCGAGAAGACGGCGACGGTGAAGACGGAGAATGCGGCCAAGGCGTTCAACACCGACCGGCACTCTCGCGAGTGTACATACTGCGGAAAATTGGGGCACACGGTTGACAAGTGCTGGACCAAGCAGAAAGATGACAATCGGGGCCCAAGACGCGGCGGCAACGGCCGTGGACGCGGAGCCAATTTTACGCAATGGCGTAATGATGAAGACGACTACGACTACGGCTACGATCGCGTGGCGTTTGCGACCTCGCTCGAATGCAGCATCTCGTCGGGCAAGAATTCTTCGGGGATGTGGGCGATCGACAGTGGTGCCACGCACCACATCTGCAACGACAAGTCCAAGTTCGCCAATCTGGTCGAGGGACATGAAGGCGAGCTCTCCGTGGCCGACGGAAACAAGGCTGCCATAATGGGTGTCGGGACCATCTTCGAGCAAGTGGTCTTGCCCAACGGCGATGAACGCGAGATCGAAATCAAGAACGCACTCTTCGTCCCAAGTATGAACAAGAACCTGCTGTCGGTGCCTCAGATCAACAGCAGCGGTCTGTTCAAGGTTGTCTTCGATGGTGCTGAAATGCACATTGCACGCAAGTCGTCGCAGAAGGTGATTGCCGCGGCGGACCTGGTTGATGGCCTGTACTGGCTTCGAGTTCCGCGCGGGAGTGCAAACTCTATTTCGAGAGTATCTGTCAACGGCGTCGATCTACATGCGCGAATGGGCCACGCTCCGAACGACGTTCTTCGCAAGATGGTGTCAAGCGGCATGGTTGCAGGTGCGAAGATGCCGTCGACGTCGGCAAATTCGTCCAAGTGCCGTGGATGCCAACAGGGCAAGATGGTCCAGAAGCCGTTCCCCAGCAACCCGGACAAGCGCAAGTACAAGCCCTTCGAGTTCCTCCACTTCGACACGTGCGGACCCATGGAGCAAGTGTCGCTTGGTGGCAGCAAGTACCTGCTGCTGATCACGGACGAAGCCAGCGGATGCATGACGGGATTCTGTCTTCGCGCCAAATCAGAAAGCGAGCGCTGTCTGCGGAGCTTCGTCGCCAAAGTGGAACGCCAATTTGACACCAAGGTCAAGTTCGTGCGTCATGATGGAGCCAAGGAATTTGCCACCAACTCGCTCTTGGCGTTCTACGAAGATCACGGCATCGAGGTACAGCCTACCGTTCCGTATGCGCATCAGACGAACGGTACGGCTGAACGTGCAAACCGAACAATCGTGACGATCGGTCGGAGCATGCTCCACTACGCTGGCTTGGACAAGACCTTCTGGGCGGAAGCGGCGATGACGGCGATCTACATCAAGAACCGACTGCCGTCTCCCAAGTTTCCCGGGAAAACACCCTTCGAGGTCGTGTACAAGTCCAAGCCGAACGTGAAGCACATGCGGGTCTTCGGATGCAAGGCTTACATTTTGACGCCGAAGGAAAAGCGACTGAAGTGGGATCCTAAGGCACGTGGAGGAATCTTTCTGGGCTACGAGGAGCGCTCCAAGGCGTATCGAGTTTATGACATCGAGGCGGGGAAGGTTGTGGTATCTCGCGATGTCACATTCGATGAAGCCACTTTCGACAGCGCCTCAGCTCACGATGATGATGAAATCGATGAAGCCGCTGATTGCCTGGATGACCTGGAGATCTCTTCTGCGGTCGGCACGCGAGATTTTCGACAGGCGGGGAAACGCAAAACCCGTCCCGACCCAGACGCACGCGTGTTGTCAAGAAGACGCCTCGACCAGCTGCGGCATACCGGTAAGATACCGGTATGACCATCACTCAGTGGGACCGCAATCATTCCTGTGTTTACGGTACACTGATGATGGGACACTGATGATGGGACGCTGTTTACGCTACAGGGGTTATGGGATACGTGGGGACAAGATTGTGGATACAAGATGGGCATCCACGTGGCAGTCGCTGATTGGCTGAAGTAACTCAGTATCCAGTAAAGAATCCAGTAGAGTGTATCCAGTAGAATATTCAGTAGGCTTAGAGGTAGCAAGGAGTTTGCGAACTAAGGACCTAAATCAATCACTTTGCATTTTGCCATCAACCGACCAAAGCCTTTTGGTTATGAGCCCAAGCCCCGTCTTCCCTGACCAAGACCCCGACTACGCCTTCGCCATGGATGCCTCCCCAATCTCCACCGCCCGCATCAACAAGTTCGACGGAACCAACTTCCACACGTGGAAGTTCAAGATGCAGATGGTGCTCGAGGAGCGCGAACTGTGGGAAGTGACGAGTGGGGAAGTGAAGCTGGAGCACTGCCAGACCGCGGCGGATCAAGCGCTGTTTCGGAAGAAGTCGCGCAAGGCGCTGGCGATCGTCTGTCTCGCGATGGAGGATTCGCAACTGCCGTTGGTTCGCTCGGCCAAGGATGCGCATGATGCATGGTCAAGACTGGAAGGACACTTCGAGAAGAAGAGTTTGGCCAACAAGCTCTTTCTTCGTCGACGTTTCTTCACGACGATGATGGACGAAGGTGATGATGTGCTGGAACACATCAACAAGCTCAAGACGCTGGCGGAGCAGCTCGATGCGGTTGGCGCTCCGGTCAGCGAGGATGACTTGGTGATCACGCTTCTGGCAAGTCTGAGCGAGTCGTATCAGTTCCTCATCACGGCATTGGAGTCGAGAGCCGACTCGTTGACGTGGGAACTCGTGACGTCTCGGCTGCTGCATGAGGACATGAAGCGCAAGGAACAAGGTGGCGGCGTCGACGGAGCCGCGCACGGTCAAGGTCAAGCGTTCATGACAAGCGGCAACGGCAAGTACAAGGGACGGCAAGCGCAGAAGACAAGCAGCGCCTGTCACTACTGTGGGGAGCACGGACATTGGATCGCCAAGTGTCCGGTGCGGATCCGCGAGAACGCGGAGCGGCAGAGGCCGCAACGAGCGAATGTCGCGCAGGACGAAGAAGATCCTGGTGACTACCTTTTCTCGGTTGGTCGTACGAGCAGTACCGCCAAGCCGAGTGACATGTGGCTGGTCGACTCAGGTGCGACGCAGCACATGACGAGTTCCAAGAAGTACATGAGGAACTACAAGAAGATGGCTCCGGTGGACGTGCATCTCGCGGACGACGGTGTGGTTCAGGCGGTGGGGACCGGCGACATTGTGATGTCGATGAAGACTCCAAGGGGGACCAAGAAGGGTGTGCTCACGAACGTGTGGTACATCCCCAAGCTATCGCGCAACCTGTTCTCCGTTGGACGGTTTACCAAGGATGTTGGACCCGTGACCTTCGAGAGCGACGGGTGTTTCGCGGAAACGAAGGGTCTCAAGTGGAAGCTCGGCGCTCGTGAGGGCAAAGGGCTGTTCAAGCTGTGCATGACTCCGATGATGCCTGACGAGGCCAATGCGGCAAGTTCGAAGGATCGCAAAGGGGACACCACGTCGTACCTCTGGCACCTTCGACTTGGTCACATTGGCCATGGCGGTCTAGACGCCATCGTCAAGAAGAGCTACGGTGTTGGCATCGACATGACGTCGGTGAAGCAGTGGGAGCTGTGCGACGGGTGTGCACTCGGCAAGCAAACGCGAGTGAGCTACATGAAATCGTCGCCCAACCGTGCGAAGCAAGTGCTGGAGGTCGTTCACAGCGATGTGTGCGGCCCCATGCAGACGCCAACTTTTGGTGGCAAGCGCTACTTCGTCACGTTCATCGATGACAAGTGTGGTGTACTTGCTGCGGAACTGTTGCAGGTTGACGGCTGTACTGAGGGTCTCCGGTAAGTGTGGTTTGTACCCATTAACCGGTTAACCGAACCGGTCCAATCCGAACCGCATGTTTACGCCATGATGATTACGGCAGTAGTGATTAGACGAGTAGATTGATTGGACGCGTGACCGCGTTTCTTTGTGGTAGGCCAAACAACTAACTCCGATAAATCAATCACTTTCGAATCTTCCTTCTTCCCCTCAAGTGGTCTTCGCTCCGGTCTCGCCCAAGCGTGCTCACTCTTCCGCTTCGTCCAAGCTTCGTCTCTTCAACTACACCGTTCTTCAGGTTATGAGCCCAAGTACCATGTCCTCTGCGCAAGACACCTCGGCCAAGGTCTCCATCGACAAGTTCAACGGAGACAACTACGCGACGTGGAACCGCTACATGCGTGGCGTGTTCCTGACCAAGTCGACGTGGCATGTGGTCAACCGCGAGACGACGCCAAGCTTCACGGACTCGCGGGCCAAGGACGACTACGTCAAGTCCAGCAACATCGCGTTCGGACTGATGTTGCTCCACATGAATGCGGACTACCATCATGTGGTTGACGACTGCGAGGAAGCGTGGACCGCCTGGTCGCGCCTGAAGACGCTGTACGGTGGTTCGCAGAAGGCTGGACGCATCTACCTGAAGCGCCAACTCTTCAGCATGGAGATGTCGGAAGGCGGCAACGTCTTGCATCATTGCAACGAGGTCCTCAACATCAGCGCCAAGCTCAGCAGCATCGGTGCCAAGATGGAGGACGAGGACGTGGCGATCTGCTTGTTGCGCAGCCTCCCAAGAGCTACGAGAACGTCGTGCTGAACTTGGAGATGAGCAGCGCTGAACTGCGGTCGCAAGACGTTGTGAAGGTGCTCACGAACGAGCACATCAAGCGGCAAGGCGAGAAGACGGCGACGGTGAAGACGGAGAATGCGGCCAAGGCGTTCAACACCGACCGGCACTCTCGCGAGTGTACATACTGCGGAAAATTGGGGCACACGGTTGACAAGTGCTGGACCAAGCAGAAAGATGACAATCGGGGCCCAAGACGCGGCGGCAACGGCCGTGGACGCGGAGCCAATTTTACGCAATGGCGTAATGATGAAGACGACTACGACTACGGCTACGATCGCGTGGCGTTTGCGACCTCGCTCGAATGCAGCATCTCGTCGGGCAAGAATTCTTCGGGGATGTGGGCGATCGACAGTGGTGCCACGCACCACATCTGCAACGACAAGTCCAAGTTCGCCAATCTGGTCGAGGGACATGAAGGCGAGCTCTCCGTGGCCGACGGAAACAAGGCTGCCATAATGGGTGTCGGGACCATCTTCGAGCAAGTGGTCTTGCCCAACGGCGATGAACGCGAGATCGAAATCAAGAACGCACTCTTCGTCCCAAGTATGAACAAGAACCTGCTGTCGGTGCCTCAGATCAACAGCAGCGGTCTGTTCAAGGTTGTCTTCGATGGTGCTGAAATGCACATTGCACGCAAGTCGTCGCAGAAGGTGATTGCCGCGGCGGACCTGGTTGATGGCCTGTACTGGCTTCGAGTTCCGCGCGGGAGTGCAAACTCTATTTCGAGAGTATCTGTCAACGGCGTCGATCTACATGCGCGAATGGGCCACGCTCCGAACGACGTTCTTCGCAAGATGGTGTCAAGCGGCATGGTTGCAGGTGCGAAGATGCCGTCGACGTCGGCAAATTCGTCCAAGTGCCGTGGATGCCAACAGGGCAAGATGGTCCAGAAGCCGTTCCCCAGCAACCCGGACAAGCGCAAGTACAAGCCCTTCGAGTTCCTCCACTTCGACACGTGCGGACCCATGGAGCAAGTGTCGCTTGGTGGCAGCAAGTACCTGCTGCTGATCACGGACGAAGCCAGCGGATGCATGACGGGATTCTGTCTTCGCGCCAAATCAGAAAGCGAGCGCTGTCTGCGGAGCTTCGTCGCCAAAGTGGAACGCCAATTTGACACCAAGGTCAAGTTCGTGCGTCATGATGGAGCCAAGGAATTTGCCACCAACTCGCTCTTGGCGTTCTACGAAGATCACGGCATCGAGGTACAGCCTACCGTTCCGTATGCGCATCAGACGAACGGTACGGCTGAACGTGCAAACCGAACAATCGTGACGATCGGTCGGAGCATGCTCCACTACGCTGGCTTGGACAAGACCTTCTGGGCGGAAGCGGCGATGACGGCGATCTACATCAAGAACCGACTGCCGTCTCCCAAGTTTCCCGGGAAAACACCCTTCGAGGTCGTGTACAAGTCCAAGCCGAACGTGAAGCACATGCGGGTCTTCGGATGCAAGGCTTACATTTTGACGCCGAAGGAAAAGCGACTGAAGTGGGATCCTAAGGCACGTGGAGGAATCTTTCTGGGCTACGAGGAGCGCTCCAAGGCGTATCGAGTTTATGACATCGAGGCGGGGAAGGTTGTGGTATCTCGCGATGTCACATTCGATGAAGCCACTTTCGACAGCGCCTCAGCTCACGATGATGATGAAATCGATGAAGCCGCTGATTGCCTGGATGACCTGGAGATCTCTTCTGCGGTCGGCACGCGAGATTTTCGACAGGCGGGGAAACGCAAAACCCGTCCCGACCCAGACGCACGCGAACGATCAAGTCGCCCTCGTTGCCGAACTGGACTTGAAGAGGCAAGCGCGCCCGGTAACGACTCAGACGATCCAGGACGCGACTCTCCGGATCAAGAAGCGAAGTCATATGATGATGGCGAGTCTACGCCAGCAATGTTCTGGCGTGCGAGTGCAAACGCAGTGGAAACAAAGGACAGCGCGGAGCCAAAGACGTTTCAGGAAGCCGTGAGTAGTGCCGACCAAGTGCACTGGCGCAAGGCGATTCGTGCGGAGCTCAAGTCGATGCGTCTCCGTGGCGTGTTCCGTGCTGCGAAGTTACCGAACAACCAGCGCGCCGTGGGAACGAAATGGGTCTTCAAAATCAAGCGCAAAGCTGACGGATCCATCGAGAAGTACAAGGCTCGACTCGTCGCGAAGGGATTTGTGCAGAAGTATGGGATCGACTACACCGAGACGTTCTCGCCGGTGGTCAAGTACGTCACTCTGCGCATGATCGTGGCCATCGCCAAATTCTTCGGATGGCCTCTCGACCAACTCGACGTGGTGACGGCGTTCCTGTACGGCCTCATGAAGGAGAAGGTGTTCTGCAGCATTCCCGAAGGTGTTGAGCTCGACGACGGATTCGACTGCGTGGAACTGCTCAAGGCTATCTACGGTCTCAAACAAGCGTCGCGAGTGTGGAACGAGACTTTCGACGAGTACGTTCGCTCCATTGGATTTCGCGTCTCGAGCTACGACCCATGCCTCTACATCAAGATTGTCGACGGTGAATGCGTCCTGCTGCTCGTGTACGTCGACGACGTTTTGGTCACCGGCAGCTCCGCGACGTTGATTGCTGAAGTCAAGCGCCAGCTCAAGTCTCGCTTTGAGATGACTGACAGCGGGAAGTGCTCCTTCATTCTCGGCATCGCAGTTGTCGACAACGAGGACGGCAGCGTTACGCTAAGCCAAGCGCGCTACATTAACGACATCCTGGAGCGCTTTGGCATGCAGAACTGCAAACCTGCTGCCAGCCCGGTCGACCTCAGTATGAAGCTGGTGCCAAGTGACCTTTCGACCAAGCTAGATGCACCATTCCGCGAGGCGGTCGGTGCGCTCATGCACTTGATGACTTCGACTCGGCCTGACATTGCTTTCGCCGTTGGATACGTGTCACGCTTCATGGAGAACCCCAAGTGGAACACTGGACTGCGGTCAAGCGCATTTTTCGCTACCTGCAAGGCACCAAGTCGCATGGCATCCGCTTCGCACCGAGCAAGGGCGTGGATTTTCGCGGCTACTCCGATGCTGACTGGGCTGGTGACCACAGCGACCGCAAGTCGACCTCAGGCTACCTGTTCCAAGTTCTCGGCGGACCGATTTCGTGGGGCTCCAAGAAGCAGTCAAGTGTGTCACTCTCCACAAGCGAAGCCGAGTACATCGCGCTGAGCCTCGCGATCCAAGAAGGCAAGTGGGTGCACAAGCTGCTATGTGAGATTCTAGCGGCGGCGTGCGAAGAATCGCCGGATCTGAAGATCTTCGAGGACAATCAGTCGTGCATCAAGATGACCAAGAGCCCCGTGAACCATGGCCGCGCCAAGCACATCGACATCAAGTACCATCACATCCGCGACGAAGTCAAGCGCGGAGAAGTTCTCGTCGAGTACTGCGAAACTGCGACCATGCTGGCGGACATCCTGACCAAGGGACTTGGCGGACCTCGTCACAAGGACTTGACGATGGCTCTTGGTGTTCATGCGTGTTCGCATTGAGGGGGCGTGTTGCAGGTTGACGGCTGTACTGAGGGTTTCCGGTTAAGTGTGGTTTGTACCCATTAAACGGTTAACCGAACCGGTCCAATCCGAACCGCATGTTTACGCCATGATGATTACGGCAGTAGTGATTAGACGAGTAGATTGATTGGACGCGTGACCGCGTTTCTTTGTGGTAGGCCAAACAACTAACTCCGATAAATCAATCACTTTCGAATCTTCCTTCTTCCCCTCAAGTGGTCTTCGCTCCGGTCTCGCCCAAGCGTGCTCACTCTTCCGCTTCGTCCAAGCTTCGTCTCTTCAACTACACCGTTCTTCAGGAACAAGTCCGAGGTGGCCGACAAGTTTGCAGAGTTCGTCGCAATGGCTGAAACGCAGACCGGCAAGCGCGTGAAGACGCTTCGAAGTGACAACGGTGGCGAGTACACTTCCGGTGCGATGGCCAAGTTCTGTGCGGACCGTGGGATCGTGCAGAAGTTCACGCCGCCATACACGCCTCAGCTGAACGGAGTCGCCGAGCGCATGAATCGGACGCTGGTGGAGTGTGCTCGCTGTATGCTGGAGCACGCCGGGTTGTCCAAGACGTATTGGGGTGAAGCGGTGATGACAGCTACGTTCCTTCGCAACCGGTGTCCGACACGGGCCATCAGCCACGACAAGTCGCCACACCAAGTCTGGACCGGGAAGAAGCCGCTGCTGGCGAACCTGAAAGTATTCGGTTGCCACGCATACGTGACGGTCCCGAAGGAGAAACGTACCAAGTTTGATGCTCGGTCGGTGCGTTGCCGTTTCCTGGGGTACTCGGAGCACGAGAAAGCGTATCGGTTTGAAGAACTGGAGAGCGGTCGCGTGTTGGTGAGCCGCGACGCGCAGTTTATGGAAGACGTCTTCGACGGTGGGAGACGCAGTTACGATCAAGAAGTTGTTGTGGAACTTCAAGATGAAGAGGTGACGGATCAAGATTCATCGCAATCGGATGATGACAACGAAGAAGAGGAAGAAGCTGTGCGGGACGAAGACTTCGAGCCCGGCAGCAAGCGACACCCGCGGACGCAGTCACTGGAGGAAGCCGTGGAGGTTCCAAGTGCCAAGCGGTATGCGTCGCAGACTCGACACCAGACTCTGGACGAGATGTCTGCTGTGGCTCAAGAAAGTCAAGACTTCGAAGCTGCATACGTCGTGGATTCAGTGGGAGAAATGCCGACCACATTCAAGTCGGCGATGGAATCCAGCGACGCAGTCAAGTGGAAGGAGGCCTGCGACTCGGAAGTTAAGTCACTTCGCAAGAACGACACATGGAATGTCGTACCATTGCCGAAGGGACGCAAGGCGATCGGCTGCAGATGGGTGTTTCGCGTGAAGGAGAACCAAGCTGGAGAGATTGAGCGGTTCAAGGCGCGACTGGTGGCCAAGGGATTTTCGCAGAAGTACGGCATCGACTACGACGAGACCTTCGCACCAGTGGCCAAGTTCACGTCGATCCGGATTATACTGAGTCTAGCTGCCAAGTATGGTTTGAAGCTGCACCAGATGGATGTCAAGACTGCGTTCCTCAACGGCGTTCTCGACGAAGACATCTACATGGTGCAACCGGACGGGTACGTCGACGAAAACCATCCGGACCACGTATGCAAGCTCAAGCGTTCGCTGTATGGACTGAAGCAGTCACCACGCATGTGGAACCAGACCATCGACGACTTTATGCTGAAGATGGGGTTCAAGAAGTGCGAGTCAGATCACTGCGTCTACATCAAGAGGAATGATCAAGAGATGATCTTCGTGGTGCTATACGTGGACGACCTGATTCTGGCAAGCAGTAGTGACGACCTGCTGGACTCGACCAAGCGCGCGCTGAGTGAACGCTTCGAGATGACAGACCTCGGCGAGCTAGAGTATTTTCTCGGGATGGAGATCAAGAACGACCGCGACTCCGGAAAAGTGACGGTGCGGCAGACCAAGTTTCTCAAGTCCATCCTGACCAAGTTCGGCATGCAAGACAGCAAGCCTGTGAAGACGCCGCAGGACCCCGGACTCAAGCTGACCAAGAACATGTGCGAGGGTGGCTGCCAGCATGAAGACACCATGAAGAACGTGCCATACCGGAGTGCCGTCGGCGGACTCATGTACCTGATGGTGGCGACGCGTCCGGACCTTGCTGCTGCAGTGGGAGTTCTGAGCCAGTTTGCGGCTGATCCGTGTCCGACGCACTGGCAAGCTCTCAAGCGTGTGCTGCGGTATCTGCAGGCGACACCAACGCACGGACTCGAGTTCTCACGCGAAGACGGTTTCGGCGTGTGTGGTTACTCGGACGCGGACTGGGCTGGTGACATTGAGTCTCGACGTAGTACAAGCGGCTACGCATTCATGATGAACGGCGGATGCATCAGCTGGAGGAGCAAGAAGCAGCGGACGGTGGCGCTGTCTTCAACGGAAGCGGAGTACATGGCGCTATCGGAGGCGACACAAGAGGCAGTGTGGCTCAAGGTGTTCCTGTGCGAGCTCGGCGAGATGGCAAGCGATGAAGCGATCAAGATCTACGAGGACAACCAAGGCTCCATCGCGTTGGCCAAGAATCCCGAGTTTCACAAGCGCACCAAGCACATCGACATTCGCTACCACTTCGTGCGCGAGAAGGTGGAAGACGGTCAAGTGGTGCTGCAGTATGTTTCGACTACCGACATGCTGGCCGACATCATGACGAAGGCGATCACTGCTGTGCAGTTCGAAGTTCTTCGGAGCAAGTTGGGGATCCAAGGCGCAACAGCTGTCAAGTCGAGTGGGAGTGTTGTCAAGAAGACGCCTCGACCAGCTGCGGCATACCGGTAAGATACCGGTATGACCATCACTCAGTGGGACCGCAATCATTCCTGTGTTTACGGTACACTGATGATGGGACACTGATGATGGGACGCTGTTTACGCTACAGGGGTTATGGGATACGTGGGGACAAGATTGTGGATACAAGATGGGCATCCACGTGGCAGTCGCTGATTGGCTGAAGTAACTCAGTATCCAGTAAAGAATCCAGTAGAGTGTATCCAGTAGAATATTCAGTAGGCTTAGAGGTAGCAAGGAGTTTGCGAACTAAGGACCTAAATCAATCACTTTGCATTTTGCCATCAACCGACCAAAGCCTTTTACGCGAACGATCAAGTCGCCCTCGTTGCCGAACTGGACTTGAAGAGGCAAGCGCGCCCGGCAACGACTCAGACGACCCAGGACGCGACTCTCCGGATCAAGAAGCGAAGTCATATGATGATGGCGAGTCTATGCCAGCAATGTTCTGGCGTGCGAGTGCAAACGCAGTGGAAACAAAGGACAGCGCGGAGCCGAAGACGTTTCAGGAAGCCGTGAGTAGTGCCGACCAAGTGCACTGGCGCAAGGCGATTCGTGCGGAGCTCAAGTCGATGCGTCTCCGTGGCGTGTTCCGTGCTGCGAAGTTACCGAACAACCAGCGCGCCGTGGGAACGAAATGGGTCTTCAAAATCAAGCGCAAAGCTGACGGATCCATCGAGAAGTACAAGGCTCGACTCGTCGCGAAGGGATTTGTGCAGAAGTATGGGATCGACTACACCGAGACGTTCTCGCCGGTGGTCAAGTACGTCACTCTGCGCATGATCGTGGCCATCGCCAAATTCTTCGGATGGCCTCTCGACCAACTCGACGTGGTGACGGCGTTCCTGTACGGCCTCATGAAGGAGAAGGTGTTCTGCAGCATTCCCGAAGGTGTTGAGCTCGACGACGGATTCGACTGCGTGGAACTGCTCAAGGCTATCTACGGTCTCAAACAAGCGTCGCGAGTGTGGAACGAGACTTTCGACGAGTACGTTCGCTCCATTGGATTTCGCGTCTCGAGCTACGACCCATGCCTCTACATCAAGATTGTCGACGGTGAATGCGTCCTGCTGCTCGTGTACGTCGACGACGTTTTGGTCACCGGCAGCTCCGCGACGTTGATTGCTGAAGTCAAGCGCCAGCTCAAGTCTCGCTTTGAGATGACTGACAGCGGGAAGTGCTCCTTCATTCTCGGCATCGCAATTGTCGACAACGAGGACGGCAGCGTTACGCTAAGCCAAGCGCGCTACATTAACGACATCCTGGAGCGCTTTGGCATGCAGAACTGCAAACCTGCTGCCAGCCCGGTCGACCTCAGTATGAAGCTGGTGCCAAGTGACCTTTCGACCAAGCTAGATGCACCATTCCGCGAGGCGGTCGGTGCGCTCATGCACTTGATGACTTCGACTCGGCCTGACATTGCTTTCGCCGTTGGATACGTGTCACGCTTCATGGAGAACCCCCAAGTGGAACACTGGACTGCGGTCAAGCGCATTTTTCGCTACCTGCAAGGCACCAAGTCGCATGGCATCCGCTTCGCACCGAGCAAGGGCGTGGATTTTCGCGGCTACTCCGATGCTGACTGGGCTGGTGACCACAGCGACCGCAAGTCGACCTCAGGCTACCTGTTCCAAGTTCTCGGCGGACCGATTTCGTGGGGCTCCAAGAAGCAGTCAAGTGTGTCACTCTCCACAAGCGAAGCCGAGTACATCGCGCTGAGCCTCGCGATCCAAGAAGGCAAGTGGGTGCACAAGCTGCTATGTGAGATTCTAGCGGCGGCGTGCGAAGAATCGCCGGATCTGAAGATCTTCGAGGACAATCAGTCGTGCATCAAGATGACCAAGAGCCCCGTGAACCATGGCCGCGCCAAGCACATCGACATCAAGTACCATCACATCCGCGACGAAGTCAAGCGCGGAGAAGTTCTCGTCGAGTACTGCGAAACTGCGACCATGCTGGCGGACATCCTGACCAAGGGACTTGGCGGACCTCGTCACAAGGACTTGACGATGGCTCTTGGTGTTCATGCGTGTTCGCATTGAGGGGGCGTGTTGCAGGTTGACGGCTGTACTGAGGGTTTCCGGTTAAGTGTGGTTTGTACCCATTAAACGGTTAACCGAACCGGTCCAATCCGAACCGCATGTTTACGCCATGATGATTACGGCAGTAGTGATTAGACGAGTAGATTGATTGGACGCGTGACCGCGTTTCTTTGTGGTAGGCCAAACAACTAACTCCGATAAATCAATCACTTTCGAATCTTCCTTCTTCCCCTCAAGTGGTCTTCGCTCCGGTCTCGCCCAAGCGTGCTCACTCTTCCGCTTCGTCCAAGCTTCGTCTCTTCAACTACACCGTTCTTCACTCCGCGAAGCATCCGTCGCGCTCGAAGATCACCGGTCCGACGTCCTTGGTGAAGCGTCCGACGGAGAACAAGTTGCGCGACAACTTAGGAATGTGCCACACGTTCGTGAGCACACCTTTCTTGGTCCCGCGCGGAGTCTTCATTGACATCACAATGTCGCCACTGCCAATCGCCTGCACCACACCGTCATCCGCGAGATGCACGTCCACCGGGTCGAAAGTCTTGTAGTTCTTCATGAACTTCTTGGAGCACGTCATGTGCTGCGTCGCACCCGAGTCGACCAGCCACACGTCATTCAACTTGGTGTTGCTCCCACCACCAATCGAGAAAAGATAGTCGCCGGCATCCTCGTCCTCACGCGCCACATTCGCACGCTGCGACCGCTGCCGGTTGTTGTTGTCTTGGATCCGCGAGGGACACTCCGCGATCCAATGTCCTTGTTTGCCGCAGTTGTGGCACGCCCCGGCCTTCTTCGCCGGACGTCCTCTGCGCTTGTTGTCGTTGACCATGAACGCTTGACCTTGACCGTGCGCGGCTCCGTCGACGCCGCCACCTTGTTCCTTGCGCTTCATGTCCTCATGCAGTAGCCGAGACGTCACGAGTTCCCACGTCAACGAGTCGGCTCTCGACTCCAATGCCGTGATGAGGAACTGATACGACTCGCTCAGACTTCCCAGAAGCGTGATCACCAAGTCATCCTCGCTGACCGGAGCGCCCACCGCGTCGAGCTGCTCCGCCAGCGTCTTGAGCTTGTTGATGTGTTCCAGCACATCATCACCTTCGTCCATCATCGTCGTGAAGAAACGTCGACGAAGAAAGAGCTTGTTGGCCAAACTCTTCTTCTCGAAGTGTCCTTCCAGTCTTGACCATGCATCATGCGCGTCCTTGGCCGAGCGAACCAACGGCAGTTGCGAATCCTCCATCGCGAGACAGACGATCGCCAGTGCCTTGCGCGACTTCTTCCGAAACAGCGCTTGATCCGCCGCAGTCTGGCAGTGCTCCAGCTTCACTTCCCCACTCGTCACTTCCCACAGTTCGCGCTCCTCGAGCACCATCTGCATCTTGAACTTCCACGTGTGGAAGTTGGTTCCGTCGAACTTGTTGATGCGGGCGGTCGCGGTCGGGGTGGCGTCCATGGCGAAGGCGTAGTCGGGGTCTTGGTCAGGGAAGACGGGGCTTGGGCTCATAACCAAAAGGCTTTGGTCGGTTGATGGCAAAATACAAAGTGATTGATTTAGGTCCTTAGTTCGCAAACTCCTTGCTACCTCTAAGCCTACTGAATATTCTACTGGATACACTCTACTGGATTCTTTACTGGATACTGAGTTACTTCAGCCAATCAGCGACTGCCACGTGGATGCCCATCTTGTATCCACAATCTTGTCCCCACGTATCCCATAACCCCCGTAGCGTAAACAGCGTCCCATCATCAGTGTCCCATCATCAGTGTACCGTAAACACAGGAATGATTGCGGTCCCACTGAGTGAAGGTCATACCGGTATCTTACCGGTATGCCGCAGCTGGTCGAGGCGTCTTCTTGACAACACTCACGAATGAGCACATCAAGAGACAAGGCGAGAAGACGGCGACGGTGAAGACGGAGAACGCGGCCAAGGCGTTCAACACCGACCGAGAGTCTCGCCAGTGTACGTACTGCGGAAAAGTGGGGCACACGGTGGACAAGTGCTGGACCAAGCAGAAGGACGAGAATCGGGGCCAAAGACGCGGCGGCAACGGCCGTGGACGCGGGGCCAACAACATCCAGTGGAGAAACGACAGCGACAACTACGACTACGACTACGATCGAGTAGCGTTCGCGGTTTCACTGGAATGTGGAGTTTCGACGGGCAAGAATGTGTCCGGGATGTGGGCGGTCGACAGCGGCGCAACGCACCACATCTGCAACGACAAGGCCAAGTTCGCCCATTTGATTGAGCGGAACGAAGGCGAACTTTCGGTGGCCGACGGCAACAAGGCGGCCATCATGGGTGTGGGGACCATCGTGGAAAGAGTGGTCCTGCCCAACGGCGACGAGCGCGAGATCGAGATCAAGAACGCGCTGTACGTGCCGAGCATGAGCAAGAATCTGCTTTCGGTACCTCAGATCAACAAAAGTGGCAAGTTTCAAGTCGTGTTCGACGGCGCCAAGATGCAGATTGCGCGCAAGGACTCCAAGCAAGTGGTGGCGACGGCAAACCTCGTGGATGGACTCTACTGGCTGATGACGCCTCAGCGATCGGCGAATGCGGCGACGAGTGGCAAGATTGTCGACCTGCACGCGCGCATGGGTCACGCTCCGGTTGAGGTGCTTCGCAAGATGGTCGACAACCACATGATCAAGGACGCGAAGGCACCTTCCAAGTCGAGCGGACCAAGTCTGTGTCGTGGTTGCCAGCAAGGGAAGATGGTCCAAAAACCGTTCCCAAGCAACCATGACAAGCGTCGCTACGACACGTTCGAGCTGCTCCACTTCGACATCTGCGGACCCATGGAGAAAAACTCGCTGGGTGGCAGCAAGTACCTGCTGCTGATCGTGGACGAAGCCAGCGGATGCATGAAGGGTTTCTGCCTGCGTGCCAAGTCGGAGAGCGAAGACTGCATCAAGACGTACATCATGAAGGTACAGAAGCAGTTCGGCAAGAAGGTCAAGTTTGTGCGGCACGACGGCGCTCGTGAGTTTGCGACCAACTCGCTCAAGGACTTCTACGAAGACGAAGGTATCGAGCAGCAAACCACGGTTCCGTACGCGCACCAGACGAACGGCACAGCAGAGCGAGCTATCCGGACTATTGTCACGATCGGCCGCAGCATGCTGCATCACGCCAAGCTGGACAAGTGTTTCTGGGCTGAGGCGGCCATGACGGCCATCTACGTGAAGAATCGTCTGCCGTCACCCAAGATCGAACACAAGACTCCGTTCGAGATCGTGTACAAGTCCAAGCCGAGTGTGAAGCACATGCGTGTGTTCGGCTGTCGGACGTTCATCCTGACTCCGAAGGAGAAGCGGCTCAAGTGGGATCCCAAGGCTCGCGCCGGACTGTTCCTGGGTTACGAAGAAGTGTCCAAGGCGTATCGAGTTTATGACATCGAGGCGGGGCAGGTGGTTATCAGTCGCGATGTCAACTTCGATGAGTCGACCTTTGGACTTTCACCGACGATTTCCGATGAAGATGTCGACGACCTGGACTTCGAATCGCTCGACATCGACAATGATGGTTCCCGCCAGACGGAGTACACACAGGCAGGGAAGCGCAAGAGCCGCCCGAGTGACGAAGATGAAGCTGCCAGAAGACCGCGAGCTGTGCGTCATCGACCTGGACTGGAAGAAGCAAGTGCGCCGAACGACTCCTCTCCGCACCGAGCAGACGCAGACGAAGAAGAAAAGTATGGAGATGAAGATGACGATTCGACTCCACCAGTGTTTTGGCGTGCAAGTGCCAATGCCGTCGAAGCAGGCGATCTATCCGAGCCGACGACGTTTCAAGAGGCGGTGAACGGCCCGGACCAAGTGCACTGGCGCAAGGCAATTCGTGCTGAGCTCGAGTCGATGCGACTTCGTGGTGTGTTTCGTGCTGCCAAGTTGCCTAACGGACAACGCGCCATCGGTACCAAGTGGGTGTTCAAGATCAAGCGCAAAGCGGACGGATCGATCGAGAAGTACAAGGCGCGCCTCGTGGCCAAGGGGTTCAAGCAGAAGTACGGCATCGACTACACCGAGACGTTCTCGCCCGTGGTCAAGTATGTGACGCTGCGCATGGTGATCGCGATTGCCAAGTATTTTAGCTGGCCCCTCGACCAACTCGACGTGGTGACTGCCTTCCTATACGGGATAATGAAGGAGCTGGTGTTCTGCGCGGTCCCCGAAGGTGTTGATCTCGACGGTGACTTCGACTGCCTGGAATTGGTGAAGGCGATCTACGGTCTCAAGCAAGCTTCGCGCGTGTGGAACGAGACCTTCGACGAGTTCGTGTGCTCCATCGGCTTCCAAGTATCGGCGTTCGACCCATGCCTCTACATCAAGATCGTTGACGGTCACTGCGTGCTCGTGCTGGTCTACGTGGATGACGTGCTGATTACCGGAAGTTCACCCGAACTGATCTCACGCACGAAGACCGACCTCAAGACACGCTTCGAGATGACCGACAGCGGCAAGTGCGCGTTCGTTCTTGGGATCGAGTTGGTGGACGGCCCGGACGGCAGCGTGACGATGTGTCAGCGCCGCTATGTCGATGACATTCTCAAGCGTTTTGGTATGGACGAGTGCAAGGCCGTGGTGAGTCCCGTCGACATAAGCACTCGACTGATTTCAAGTGACGCAGCGACCAAGGTGAACGCTCCGTTTCGCGAAGCTGTTGGTGCCCTGATGCACCTGATGACTGCTACTCGCCCGGATATCGCGTACGCGGTTGGCTATGTGTCGCGCTTCATGGAGAACCCTCAAGAAGAACACTGGGTTGCGGTCAAGCGTATTTTCGCTACCTGCAAGGCACCAAGACGCATGGGATCTGCTTCAAGCCGAGTGACAACATCGACTTTCGTGGATACTCGGACGCGGACTGGGCTGGCGACCTCGCGGACCGCAAGTCGACTTCCGGCTACACGTTCATGCTGATGGGTGCACCGGTGAGCTGGGGCAGCAAGAAGCAATCAAGTGTTTCGCTGTCTACGAGTGAGGCGGAGTACATCGCACTCAGTCTGGCGATCCAAGAGGGCAAGTGGATTCATCGCCTGCTGTGCGAGATTCTGGCGGCCGCTAATGAGACTGGACCCGAGCTCATGATCCGCGAAGACAACCAGTCGTGCATCAAGATGACGAAGAACCCAGTGAACCACGGTCGCGCCAAGCACATCGACATCAAGTACCACCACATCCGCGATGAAGTCAAGCGTGGTGAAGTCAAGCTCGAGTACTGCGAGACTTCTGTGATGCTAGCGGACATCATGACGAAGGCTCTCGCGGGACCACGCCATACGGATCTGACGGCGGCTCTCGGCATTCGTGGGACTTCGCATTGAGGGGGCGTATTGAGGGTTGCTGGTCTTGGGTACTGTGTACCAGTTGTAACCCAACCGGTTAACCGAACCGGTCCAATCCGAACCCACGTTGAT
Source organism: Phytophthora plurivora (assembly GCA_030027945.1). NCBI lineage: Eukaryota > Oomycota > Peronosporomycetes > Peronosporales > Peronosporaceae > Phytophthora > Phytophthora plurivora. The sequence continues at coordinate 786,800 of CP125271.1, forward strand.
TATGGTGATTACGGTAAGTTGTTTACGCCACCGATGATTAGACGAGTAGGATGATTGGACGAACACCGGTGAGTGATGGTTGATTAGATGCACTAGGTGATAGGACGCAGGGTCGCGTGTCTATAACAGTAGGTGGCCCAACAATTCAATCACTTTCGAATCTTCATTCTACCCCTCGTGTCTTCGCTCCGGTCCCGCCGTCTGCGACGTCCCTCCCTCCGCTTCGTCCAAGCTTCGTGTCCAAGATCCATACCTTCCATCAGCCCGCGAGTCCGTGAAGCTTGGCGTCGTCTCGCGGTTGACCACATGCCACGTCGACTTGGTCAGGAACACGCCACGCATGTAGCGGTTCCACGTCGCGTAGTTGTCTCCGTTGAACTTGTCAATGGAGACCTTGGTCGAGGCGTCTTGCGCAGAGGACATGGTGCTTGGACTCATAACCTGATGGAAGGTATGGATCTTGGACACGAAGCTTGACGAAGCGGAGGGAGGGACGTCGCAGATGGTGGGACCGGAGCGAAGACACTTGAGGGGTAGAAATGAAGATTCGAAAGTGATTGAATTGTTGGAGCTACACCTACTGTTATAGACACGCGACCCTGCGTCCTATCAGTGCATCTAATCAACCATCACTCACCGGTGTTCGTCCAATCATCCTACTCGTCTAATCATCGGTGGCGTAAACAACTTACCGTAATCACCATAATCAACGTGGGTTCGATTGACCGGTTCGGGTTAACTGGTTCACGGTTAATAACCGATACCAAACCGGTAACCCTCAATAAAGACGCTGTACGGTGGTCGCAGAAGGCTGGACGCATCTACCTGAAGCGCCAACTCTTCAGCATGGAGATGTCGGAAGGCGGCAACGTCTTGCATCATTGCAACGAGGTCCTCAACATCAGCGCCAAGCTCAGCAGCATCGGTGCCAAGATGGAGGACGAGGATGTGGCGATCTGCTTGTTGCGCAGTCTCCCCAAGAGCTACGAGAACGTCGTGCTGAACTTGGAGATGAGCAGCGCTGAACTGCGGTCGCAAGACGTCGTGAAGGTGCTCACGAACGAGCACATCAAGCGGCAAGGCGAGAAGACGGCGACGGTGAAGACGGAGAATGCGGCCAAGGCGTTCAACACCGACCGGCACTCTCGCGAGTGTACATACTGCGGAAAATTGGGGCACACGGTTGACAAGTGCTGGACCAAGCAGAAAGATGACAATCGGGGCCCAAGACGCGGCGGCAACGGCCGTGGACGCGGAGCCAATTTTACGCAATGGCGTAATGATGAAGACGACTACGACTACGGCTACGATCGCGTGGCGTTTGCGACCTCGCTCGAATGCAGCATCTCGTCGGGCAAGAATTCTTCGGGGATGTGGGCGATCGACAGTGGTGCCACGCACCACATCTGCAACGACAAGTCCAAGTTCGCCAATCTGGTCGAGGGACATGAAGGCGAGCTCTCCGTGGCCGACGGAAACAAGGCTGCCATAATGGGTGTCGGGACCATCTTCGAGCAAGTGGTCTTGCCCAACGGCGATGAACGCGAGATCGAAATCAAGAACGCACTCTTCGTCCCAAGTATGAACAAGAACTCTGCTGTCGGTGCCTCAGATCAACAGCAGCGGTCTGTTCAAGGTTGTCTTCGATGGTGCTGAAATGCACATTGCACGCAAGTCGTCGCAGAAGGTGATTGCCGCGGCGGACCCATTGAGGGTTACCGGTTTGGCATCGGTTATTAACCGTGAA